>BRZM01002673.1:39593-81802 GCA_033238685.1 Lates japonicus | reverse complement strand
ACAGAGCAACAAGTTTGGGTTGACTTCGTTAGATTAGATTAGGTTGCATCACATTACACTAAGTAGATGTTATTGATCCCAGTGGTGACATTATTAACAACAAGAAAATGCAAAAAACAAATCTAAAATAAAACATATGGTGTTATGGTGACTAGTACCTGGAATGCAGCTGGCACGAAAACAGAAGAGGGAAAACAGAGGTAAAACTAAGACAACTACAATTTAGTATAAACATGTTTTACTGCACTGAGCATTTCAAAACTGGAGTTACTGCAACACTGCTATCTGCGCATTTGCATAGTTACTAACAAATGGCTTTTCCTTTTGAACAGACCAACAATGATCAGTTTTCCCTGTTGTACTTTAGAACTGGTTGGACAGTTGTGCTGCATTCCGAGTCTCATGGAAAGATATGGTTGTGCCTTAAAACTTTTAGATCCTGGCTAAGCCACAATTAAAGATCAAGTTGTGTATTGTTTAGTGGGTTTTTGTGGCTTTCAAACTGCTAAATCAAATCAAGATGAGATTAATGATGAAAAATCTATTATTAGTATTGATGGATGCATCATTCCCAGGTGTCATTTTCATGACTTTTTTTTTCTAGTTTCTTTTTAAAATATCCTTTCTGACGGGATCTGAGAAAAGAAATGCTACGAATCACTACAGTGAAAGTCACGCATCCCTCTGTCCGCGACGCTGATAATTATCTTCAACATTGCACTTGACAAACACCATCGTCAGTGGGATATGACATCTGTATTCTGGAGCAAACCAAATGCAGTACCAATATTGCTGCTGGCGCAATGCTCCATAACAATCCCAAAATGTTTTACATGAAGAAAATGGTTTTGTTTTGGGTTACAAAATGAAATTGAACTATCTTTTCAGAGTCTAAAGCTCAGGTTAAGTTGTCCATGTGATCTGAATGCAGCATTAAGTGTGGTTTTAGTTTAACAACTGGGTGTAAGTATTCCGATATAACTTTGTATGCTGTGGTTCCTTAGTGTTTTATCTTAGGGTCTTAGTGCGGGTGTACCATGTCTCTCGACAATAAACCACTAGAGCTCGAGGCAGCCCAATATTTCTCGCTGCCACAGAAGGCAGGTGGAACTGATTGAAAATTATGAAAGGAGTAAAAAAAAGGCACAACATCTGCAGAGCAGCTGAGAACACTGGAGGGAAGATTGAATGCAGGTTATCAAATCTGAACCCAAAATAAATCTCTTTCATCAAACTCTCTGTCTCATTCCTTCTCGAAGGCGCTTTCTCTGAGCTGCCTGTATATTCTGTATAACGAGATCAAACCTGCAATGAACCGTGGCTTCAAGTCAAGGCTCTGGCTCCAAACTCAGATGCACAGAATTATCTTCCATAAATACTGAAATGGAAGTTTAAGACCCATTCTGTTGGAATCTTTTGTAAGTTTGGAATATTCTGCATTGTGTCTGACACAATTTATTTCAAATTCAAAATTCAGGATTACACATTATCAATACTAAAATCCATGAATTACAGTGCATTCCTAAAATATTCATATCTTATACAAAATCATTATTATGACAATAGGGTATATAATCATTGCATTATCAATGTTTTTTTTTTTTTACTTATGTTTTTTATTATTATTTAATTGGTGACTTTTTTCCTTGTAGGTATTGCTTAGATGATTAATACTCACCTTAACGTGCCCCACATTCAAAAGCTTATTGGTGTCTGAAAATGAAGAAAAATTCTCTGCCTTCTCTATCTTTCTAATCTCAGCTCTCTCCTCCAGGCTGGAGGCCAGCAGGCTTCAAATACCATGGGCTCACCTCCCCAGACTGACATCTGGTTCTGTGGGAGCTGCCAGCAGACCAGCCAGTCTCTGTCCCGCTATTAGTGCCACATACACTATATCACATTTGCTGGTGGCATACTTGCAAGTCTCTAACATAATTCTATAATGCTCAGTTATACAGTAATTAGTGTATCACAGTTATTATTGTCTCATTTCACTTTGCGCTTCAGCATCTAAAGATGTTTCATTCTTCTTTTGCAATTATTTCTCCTACTTTTTTTGGTTGACTTGCTTCTCTCTAAGAATCTTTTAATGGTATTTTGTCATTAATTACACAACACCATGTTTTACTCACTGTACATTACAATGCCCATTTACAACATTCATTTTGTTGTTGCGATAAAATACACTATCTCTGTGTTGTTGTGCATTATGTTAGCACTTTTGATACTATTATGCTTACTGTTCCTTTTTTGGATCCATCTAACATACTCACATATGCACTGCGCATTAATGGAAGTTATACAAGCACAAATTTACAGATACGATCAAAAACACATACTACAATCACCTTCTTTTGAGATCCAACTTGCCCTTTTTTAATAATTAAATATTTAGTAATTCTAAATAATTAAATTAAATATGGATATGGTAAATATTTATCAATATATTGTAAATCTTGTTCATTATCTCTGTTGCGCTGTTGCTGAAACTGTATCCGGCCTCTAGGACAAACAAGGTGGCCACTTTGTTTGACTGTGCACCTTCCTGGTAAATCTGGAAGGAATTGAAATGAAGGCAATGTGTTTCCTGACCTTTTCTCTTCACGCCAGCCAAAGGAGTGATTAGCTTCTTCGTCTGTGTTCAGAGCTACACATATCAGGGATCAGGACTGGAGCTGGGTACACTAGACTCCTGTTCTTTTTGATTAGTGTAGTACTGTGCCTATACTGGGTCCACTTTAAAGCTGGTCTTGGGCTGATTCATGTGTGCCCGTATGCGGTTCCCCATCAGGTGTGAAAACAAGTGTACCAAAAGAACGTGAGTTGGCTTGCCATTTTAATGTGGTATAATGTACTCTTCTTCTCGTTTGTTGGCAGATCACAAACCAGCTGGGGTTCATACTACCACCTGCTGTTGGAGTGTGAAGATACTTTAGTACAGAATAGCCAATACTAGTGTGGCTGACAGGCTGGGGGGAGGTCAGAGGTTCAGATTCCACTTGGGCATAGTATAAAGCCGATTGGAATGAAACCTACTAGACATAACCACCAAAATACTAACAACTCACTTTGCACTGCCTCATTTGAATAAACCTCCCACCTGTTTGCTCCTCACTCCCACCAGTGCACCCTGTGGTTTCTTGGCTCCAAAAATACCACACAGATGAGCAAGGAATTTCAAGGTCAGGCGCCACTTGTACTGCACCTTAACGTGCATAAAAATATGTCCCTAAGGTAAATCCTCTTAGCTTCAAACTGTAACACCATGCAGTGTGATTATAATGACCTACCCACATCACTGTGTTTGTTGTTTGTATTACATAGAATAGTATTTTAGGAATGACCATCTGCATTCATGAGCACTGATCGGTGAACATCTGGTAGTCTCATATGCAAAGCGAACTTTAGAGAAGCCAATTTCAGTACACCTTTGATCAATGGCCTTGGACAGTGTGTTATGTATGTGGCAGACAGGTCTTGGCGAATTCCTCTGTGGGCTGTCAGAGTAAGCCAGTGCAGTGCTTTACCTCGCCACTGAACACTCATACACAGACAGATGCATGCAGCACAGTTATACTGTATGCATAGATGCATGCAAACACACGCAGAGGCAGGGCAGAGTGGTGGTGTGGAGGCTTTGGTAATTGCAGTGTGCTCTGACAGCCATCTTAATGAGATAACGAGAGGAGGAGGGTGAGTCAGTGCCACCCTCCTCCACCTCCCCCTCCTCTACAGAGCCAAAGACAGACGGAGGGGTCGACCTCAAACTGAGCAAGATGACAGAATAGAAAATGGATGGAGGTTAAAGAGGAAGGAGAGAGAGGAGAGATAAGAGAGAAAACAGTGGAAATGGAAGATATTTGCAGAGTTTAAGGAAAAGGATGGAGGCGATGAAGAAGAATAATAAGAAATGGTACAGGAATACTGACGAGGATGATGGAAAAAAAATGATGGAGGGAAAAAGGTGGTTCTGACCTGGTAGAAAAATAGCACAAAGGACAGAATAAAAGAAAAGGCTGCAAAAAGACAGAAGGGTAATAAAGACAATAGAGCTACACAAATGGGGGTTGTAATCTTGATTCCATGGTTTTCCCCTGGTATGAGGGGCAACACTGATTGGAGGCCAGCTGGTCGCCTGCCAGACAAAAATGAACAGCAGCAAATGGGCCGAGCTAATGGAAACATTTTACTGTGGGCCACAGAAACAAGTTGCTTTATCATAGGTGCTGCTCATTTTTGTTCAGCACATCACTGTTTATTCAATAGTAAGTCAGTGACAGCTGTGACCTGTTGGACAAAACTGAGCAGCAGGTAGCAGTATTAGTGTATTTCCTGTCAGCATATTCACTTAAAATGGAAGCACGAATAGGTCCTGCTAAGAGCATCAGGGAACAATGATACACACATAAAAATACATTTGAAAATCTATTGTTGCATTGTACTGTAGCTTTAAATGAGCGAGTTAGCTGTGATCCTTTTTACTGCTGTTAATCTTTACCTGATAAGCCAACAGCTGGCTGAGAGATCAACAATTACAGGACATCTAACCTTGGCTAATGTCCTTGTATCAACTACCAGCAATAATACACACCACTTTCTAATAGAAATATTAAAATTTAAAAATGTTTGTTAGAAAAAATAGCAGAATCTACATTCAAAGCCCGCTCGATGTGGTTCATGTGTAACTGTAAATTCTTCCTCAGAATGTTTAAACTATAAAGATCCCATGACAAAATCCTGACCTATGACCTGAATGATAGTTACAACCCTGTTTCTAAGCTTTTACCTTGACAATTTAATGAACACACATTTACAATGAAGTTCACAGTAACCCAAAATGTCCCTCTTTACTGTGTTTGTATCTCTATCCAAGCATCCTTTATCTCTCTTTCCTAAACACCAATAACACTCCCAATAGTCTCATCTCAAATTTTCTTTTTTTCCCCGTTTTTTGTGCCAAAATGCTTGTACTCCATAATCCAGCCCCCAGGTGTTTTTCAGGAGGTTACTAATGTGGAGTGATCCTGCTCTGTTCTAGGACTCACTGTTCTTTTAGGGCACTCATGCACACACACACACACATATACACATACACACGCACACATGTGCATGCATGCAGATGAACACACATGCATATACTCAAAGTGGAGGCCAGATGGGCACATCTGTGACCAACTGCCATCTCATACAGACCAGGTGTTGAGGTGCTGCTGCATGTGTGTGTGTGTGTGTGTGTGTGTGTGTATGTGTGTGTCAGTGTTTTTACACACAATGAAATCGCACTAAAAACCCTTTTAGTGGATTGGAAAGCCATTCTCAGATTAGAGAATGTCTTTGACTGTTTGTGTATAATTTGCAAACTAAAGCATGGATTACAGTCATTGTATGGTATTTTATTCTGTTCTCTATAAGTGTTAGCTTTTAAAAAATGGGCCAACAACAAATATGCAAGATTTAACATTACTGACATATCCTACCAACTGTGCACAAAACATTATGTACTAGACCAGTAAGTCTAAAGGAAACACTTATTTTCTTAAGAAGCATCACCAGAGTTCTGCATCTTTAGTTTGTAATTTCTGTCAATTTAAAATGATGCTGAGTCAAAAGGAAATGTAACACAGCATCATTTGTAATTCCATATGTACATCCAGAGCTGACCAGCATAATCAGACTTTGTGCTAATCACTAGGACTTCTGTAGATCAAGACACAGCTCCCAGTGTGTTTCTAAATTATATGATTATATTTTATATAAACTAAGAATCATGGTGGACAGTATTTATTGTAGTTGTATTAGGCCGTTTTAGGTAATGTTGTAAATGAATGAGCAGGGCTGCTTTATGGATATACTGAATTTATGCATCAGTAACATTAGATAGTTTGATGTGTTAGATATGAACAAAACATACATCCTAGTATTATCTGAATTAAACTGAATAGAAACTAGAAAGTTTAGAAGGTGCATGATTACACATTACATATTGCTGTCACCATATAAATTTAAAAAATACTACTTGGTGACACTAAATTTGAGAAAATGGCCCAATAAATGGCAATATGTTTACTATATATGCTAATAATATATACTTTGGTTTTAATTTCAGAGAGAACAGAGCCAGTGTAGCTGGTGCACTTGAATTAATTAATTCTTGATAATTGTTAAAACTGCTTAGGGAGTCTTTTGGTCAGTGCAAGAGGTCAGCTGAAGAGTATACTTTTAGATAACATGTATTATACATGGATAATTGTGTGGGTGTAAATGAAGCTCAATTCTCATTTTCCTTACAATTAGTGCCAAATTATATAATTAGGTTTCAAAACTATTCATTTATTTTATCAATATCACCTGCTCCTATTTAGAACGAAGACCTATATTCTTTAAGTTTAACAGACAGAATATCTCTACAAAGTGTGTTTCTTCATCTCATTCTTCATGTATCTCTCTCTCCCTGTCCTTAAAGAAACATGAGAAGTTGCTATGGGCATCTTTTATTTTAATTCTAGGCAGAACATTTTTTATTTTAACTCTCTCTTTTAAAGGTCATAAGATTGTTCTCGAATCCAATATGTTAAAACCTTATTTATCTCTGCAGTCTATTTAAGACCCCGTTCTACCAAAGCTTTAAAGATAAAAGTCAAACAGTACATAGTTCCTCGTGAACACTGTTGGAATGCTTTAACTATACAATTCTTCCTCTCTCCTTTTTAATGTTTCTTCTACATAACCATCATTACAATGAAGGATTCATGTAATTCTTTTGATATTACACACAGTCATGGAGTGTTATTTAATGTAATTGATAAATGCACTGTGTTATTCATCCCAAGATCATCTTCTTCCTCTATTACAAAGGCTTAGCTCTATCTATCAATGACTATTTTGGAGAT
Organism: Lates japonicus; assembly: GCA_033238685.1. NCBI lineage: Eukaryota > Metazoa > Chordata > Actinopteri > Centropomidae > Lates > Lates japonicus. The sequence continues at coordinate 74,912 of BRZM01002673.1, read as the reverse complement.
TGTAATTGAAATACAATCATTTTTTTCATCTTCTGTTACAGCTCTGCTAAAATCTCTTAATAGAATGGTTAGAATTTAGATTTCCCACTGTTGGTTTCATACCTTTATTGTAATGTAGAATATTTAGCCCGCATTACACCTCCTCTGACAGCAAGGTTTCCAATATTACCATAGTAGTTGGTGGCCTCCCCACACACACATCTTGAAACACACACACACACTCAGTACCCTGACGCTGTACTGTGGCATCTCCTGTCAGGTTTCCTGGAAGTGACGGTGAAACTGATGGTGATTTATAGCAGGCACAGAATGGCTGCCTGAAGATGGATGCAGCGCACGCGCTGTTTTAATATATCAAACACATACCACGCGCGCACACACACACACATGCACAGTCCTGTAATATATCACACACACACACGCACAAGTTGTTTTTAATTCATCATAGCTGACTGACCTATATACTGCTACTAAAACCACTGTGAGAGAAAGCAAAAGAGGGGAAGGACACAAAAACAGAGGAGTAACTAAAGAAGTAGGGAGACAGCAGAGGAGTAGAGGACAAATAATGGATGGAGGGAGGTGGGTAAATAGTGTTGTAATCTGGCTATATGCTGTGTAATACAAGATGACGTCTAACAGTAACATCACAGATCAGACAAAAAAAACATGCAAATTGCTGACACCATTAAATAGCATACTGAGCTTGTTGATTATAGCTGTCCATAATTACAAAACACCAAAATCCACAAAAAACATAAATCTGTTGATAGAAATACATGATTTTGATTTGCATCATTCACTCAAAGGTGGGAAAAAAGGGGATGGAGACCTCAACTTCATCCTCTACTTCATACGATGAAATTGAAACTTCATCACTGCTGGATTGGTGAGTGCCAGTGCAACTTTTGCATCAAAACCTGGCAAAAAATCAGGGGGGTTGCACACTTTTATTATTGATGCTCATGCAGCTGGTCAGGAAAACAAGGACATACTCTTTATTGAAAATAAATAAATGCCTATGCAATGCTGCACGCAAATTTTCAATCTTTTTTGAATACTATACTATGTGAAAATGTGATATCGGCACTGTCTTATGTACTCAAGAAGGAGGAATAGAGTGACAAAAATGAGAGGAAAAAAACGTTTTGATGAATCATGCATTCCCACAGAGAAAGCAACAATAGTAACACTCCGTCCTGTCACCAAAACTGCGCTTTTAACAAAATTTTTCATCTCTCTATTGATCTGCAAGATACAACTCTCTCCCTCTGCCTCTATCTTTTCTCTGCTGTCTCTCTTCCTCTCCCTCTGCAGACAGTGTACAGATTACATCTGTGCTTTCATTACACAGCTTTATTTTCCATTGCTGAGCTGAAATTGTGTCTTGCTGTTTGCCATCATTCGGCTTTATTACCGAAGCAGCCAGACAGTGTCAACAGGCTGCTCTGTCTGATCCTCTGCTCTGTTGGTTGTTAGACTGTCATGTTACGGAAGCTTGTTGACTTGGGAAATTCCTGGCAGCCATCACAGATATTAAATATCAAAATATTGCAAGTAGAGCTTGAAATTAACACTAACCACCAGCCTGTGGTAATCGTTTTATAAGTCTTTTAGGATTTTATGTCTGTCAGTCACACTAGCTGCTTTGGCAGTCAAAAACCTTCAGTTGTGCCACTGTTTTCTGTCCCATACATACAGTATGTGTGTAACTGAAAAATACAACTAACCAGTTAAATTCTGAATGTGAAAGATTTAAGTATCTACAATAGAAAGATTTGTTTCTCCATCTAATGTTTTTGCATTGTGTTTTCTCCCACTTATTTTTTCTTTCTTCTTCTATTTTGATTTTCCTCACTTTCTATTGATACTATATCCAACACTGCAAATCCCTCTCTGAATCCATCAACTCACTATCAATTCACTCAATTATTAAATATCCAATATTTGAGCCAATGTGCTAATAATTACACAAATCAATGAACAAATTAACTTTAGTTACTAACAATTATTTAGAATAACCCTACTCTGAAAAAGTGCTTTTTCGTTATTGTTATTTTACTGAAAGATTCACTGTTCTAACCTTTTACTATATCTCAGTTTAACACATGTACATTCACACATAATTTGTGACATTGCAACTAGTTTGGAAGCCAGTCATAGTTCAGTGTGAAACCTGTTCAAATGTGTAGTGTACATACACTGAGAACAAACTTGTCACATCTTGTGTCCAGCAGCTTTTAAAATTAAGGTATTCATTGATTATTTTTTGTTTTCAATGAGGTAGAAGGAATGGATGCAAATATCAGAATTTTTAACAAGTTTATTCAACATTTTAAAAAAGTAACATATGAGATACAAATTATTGAACAAAGCAGAATACTGTATGTTTGTATGTCTGGGGATCTTTCATTTTTAATTACTTTGTCAATTTTTCTGTCTATTATCTGCTATTTTTTGGCCTGTAAAAAGTCACAAACAGAAAAAAAAAAGAAAAAAAAACACAGATCACAATGTAACATTCTAAAATTAAGTTATTTTGTCTGGCCAGCAGTCAGTTTATTTATATATCATAAATGTAACTTAATAACAGGGTAAATAAGGAATGTTAGCGTTTGAAAAACTGGAACTTGCAAATGGTTGGTATTTTTGCTTGAGAAATGATGATAAATGATTACATTGGTTGATTATACTGTTGTTCCACTGCAAAGATCTCTCATAGGTAGTTTTGCTAATTTGTTAGACTTTTCATTGTAACTTGATAAGTTGGCTTTTGGCATTTTTGCTAGATTGGATTTTTCATTAGAATGGTTTTCCTTGTGATAAGACATGTATGTACTCAATAATATTTGCAGCAAGGTACTGTGTTTCTGATTAAATTTTACATGTTGATTTGCAATGAGCGTACATGCTTTTCTGCCATCCGTCACAAAGAGGCAAGGTATCCACTACTATCTACAATTTAGGAGGTACTTAAAAATGTGTGAATGCAGGAAAAAGCAGGAGGGGTACGCATACTCTCTCTCTCTCTCTCTCTCTTTCTCTCTCTCTCTCTCACACACACACACACACACACACAAACACAAAGCTACACAGAAACATACAGTGATCTGTGTCACAGCCAGACCTTTTCACCCATCTGATACAAGACAAGGGACAAATCCATCTTTCAGGCATTTGAGGATATAACAATCTCTCTGCTCATCAAAAGGCAAGTGGCCAATATCCTGGCTCAATGGGGTGCCAGATGCATGAGACTCATGCACACACACACACACATATGCCAGCACAGAGACATATGTCCCAGGCATCTCCTCTGGGCAGGATAATAAGCATGCTGTCTGAGATCTAATCAGAATACCAGCTACAGCAGACTCTATTTAAACAGAAATTTGAGTTCATGAGTTGAGAATTTCAAAGAAAAAAAAAAGGCTTTACTCTTTAACTCTCCTTTCTCTCGGAGACTCTCCTCAGGTCTATTTACATATATATATTAGGGATAGACCGATTATCGGCCGGGCCGATTTTTGGCGCCGATATTCTGCATTTTGACGCATTTTTTTTAAATCTGACGGCCGATAAGAGATCAATTTAAAACTGGGTTATTTTGGCTCTGATGCAGCCGTGCCTCTCTGTCTGCAGACACTACTCTGTCTCCAGCATTGTCCCGCCCACAGCACCATCTGATTGGTTACACGCAGAGCCATGGCAACAGCCAATCAGCAGTGAAAGCTGTGTATGCACAGTGCTCACACACGCTGAACAACTCTGCTTTTTGCACCACAATCTGGTGCTGCTCAATTGGGACTACTAATTGATTTGAGACTCACATTTCTGTGCAAATTTTAATCAACTTTTTTTTATTTACTTCAAACTTCAGGAAGCTATTTATTTATTTAAAATTTCAGTTAAGTTTACGAGAGATGCTACTGACCTGGGAACTCCCTGCACTTTTTGTTTGAACTTAAAACAAAGATAAGTGAAAGATAAAATAACATTTCAGTTATATTGAAATTTTGGAAAACTTTATTTACTGTAGAAAACTTTAGGGAGCTATTTATTTGTTTACGTTTTCATTTAACTTTATACGACATGCTGCTGAGCCTGGGAGCTCCCTGCACTTTTTGTTAGAATTTTAAAACAAAGATGTCTATTGTCTAAGATAAAAAAAAAAAAAAAACCTTTAACATGTTGCAACTCTGAAAAGCTGTTTAATAAACATATGCTTAAAGGCATTTAAACAAAGTTTAAAGTGTTAAGTGTTGGCTTTTACTGCAAATGAATATCGGCTCCAAATATCGGTTATCGGCCTCCTTTTACTACTAATAATCGGTATCGGTATCGGCCCTGAAAAAAACATATCGGTCTATCTCTAATATATTAGAGATAGACCCGATATGTTTTATATATATATATATATATATATATATATGAGTGGAAAAAGGCATAGCATAGTATGTTCATATATGTTCATATGTTCACATGACATCTTCTGTGATCCACTTTTCTATCAGATTACTGCTTCCTGCTGGACTACAAGCCTTTCCATTAGCCTCCTCTCAGTTCTTCAGCTCCCAACCTGGCACTCTTTGCTTCCTTCTAACAAATGTCAGTGTCCCCAGGTAGATTTGGACAGAAACTGTGAGAATAAAAAACATTCAAATCAGATATCTGTTACTAAATCTCTCATTTATGTGTCCCCTTTCTGTTGTTTCTCAGTCTGTTTCTTTACACGCTTGCTGAAGTGTCTTGAAAATGCTAAAGAAATGGAAGAGGTTCTGTCTGGAGCAGAGTTTTTTTTATTTTTTTATTTACAGTATACTGTCTAGACAGTAGGCAGCTGAAGCACTGCAGTGTCTTCAGGGTCCTCAGAGCTGAAATTATGTGTTTTTTTTTTTTTTTTTTTTTTTTTAAGGCTACTATTTACAGGTCAAGTTGAGACTTTATCAAGAAAATATCACATATACTGCAGTGGAATCTGTTCACGTTGAAGGCTATTTAACACCAATTAGCAAATGAGCAGAACATCATTTTCACTGACTACACTCACACTGGTCTGACTGTAACCCCAGTTATACCTCGCTTAGAGCTGTATGCCACTCTCTCTCCCTCCCTCCATGTTTCATTCTGCTCTCTATTCGCCCTCTCTCAGTAAGAACACCATCACAGTAACATTTTGGGCTCTGAGCTGCCATGCTTCTTTATTGCTTCTCCTCCCTGGTCTCTACTCCTCATTCCCACCTTATACCTGCCCCCAATTTCAGCCATCCTTTTCCTTATCTATTCTCCTTTCAGTGGATACATTTTTTTCTATCTATTGGTATTTATTACATACAACACTTTTCACATTACTTCTGTTATTTCTTTTCTCTACCACAACCACATCCCTCAACCATTTAAGAGGCAGGGCATGCATATGTTTGATATTAATACTAAGATGGTAATGTCGTCACTGTAAACAGACCAAACTGACTGAGGAGATTAGTGTTCTCTCTTGATTTCAGAGTTGCCTGTAAAGTATACTGTGTCCAACCAGGTTCAGATTTAGTAAGAAATGTGAAGTATGACTTTATCAAGTGGATAAAGACCTTTTCTCTCAGACTAGGAATTCTAGATAAGAAATGCAAAAAAAAAATGGTTGGTGGTAAAAAGGACGCTAAACATGTTTGGTTGGCAAAAGCCTCATCAAATTCCATAAGAAGTCCCAGTGCTTTCTTTTCTGAGATGTTTACAATTCTGTAATTCCTTACTCTGCCTACAGGCAAATAATATGGTGCCTGGATGAGTAGTCACTATGCACATGGTGAATTTTAGTATTCTGATAATTAAAGTGAAAATGTTAAAAACCCAACTGGGAATGTCAGCTACATGCTCTACCACACTAGAATAAATCAAAATGTTAATGCTGGATTATTTTCATCAGATGACAAAGACAGCATTTACATTTACTTTTTAAATACTGCATGTTACATGCACAAAATGAGTGTGTTACAGTGTTACAAAATTGTTATAAATTATTCGTGAGAGCTATTTATCATTCTTTCAAGTGATAGAATCTCTAAAATGACAGGAAGGCAAACAAAATAGCAAATAGATTATTTTGGTCTGTTTCTATATGTTTTTCATTTTTTATTCATTAATTTATTTCTGGTAGGATTTTATTTATTTATTTATTTTAATCAAAATGGTGAATATTTAATGGGTAGTTCAAAGGCAGTGTCTCATGATATGTTAACATCTTAAGTTTTTCTGACCAATAAAAATGTTTACCTTTTGAAAATTAATTACTCTTAGCTCTGCTGTTATCTTCTCCCAACCACTGATACATTTTCCAGGGTGGATACAAAAGGGGAAAAAAAATTCCACCGTGCACAAAGAGGCCAGAGAGTTTGGACAGGAAGTAATGAAGTTTCAGTGAAATGTAGTCTTCCTTTTTAGAAACACTAGCACTATAGTGATTTGAGCATGACACTGCCAGCCATTTATTTGTGCTTATGGTAATTATATCAAGGTGTCATTGTTTTGTTTTGTTTTGTTTTGTTTTTTCAAATATGTACTAGCATTGTCTCTGCTCTTTTCTAATTTCTGCCATTCTTCATCTAACATTGTGAATGGATGGCTTGTCAGCTTTGGCATTTTGCGTGGTGATAACCAGGAGAGTCCTTTGTCTCCACGAACATGCCGGCTCTCGGGAGACGGCACCAGCCGCCGTTGCCGTCGCCCTCATTCCCCGCTGGTCATCCGTAACACAGGAGGGCAGTGACGAATCCCCACCGACAACCCTCGAGTCGGTCCATCGGTTCTTTCATTCAGTTGTAATGTGTCCTGGTTAGCAAATGAGGTCCCGCGAGTCAGCGTACGCAGATTTCAGGAAAAGTCAGAGCCTCTTAACGTTCCTCTGCAGACAAAAACTCAATCACAAAACTGGTCAGCAGCAATACTGGTCAACAGGCGTGGCGACAGCAAGGTTAAGACAGGTGACAAATTGTTAGAAGAACCTGAACAATGAGTAGTGCATGACAGCATCAGTTACAGCTCGGAGATAACAATGTAACACCGCGTCGTCTTCGCCATTCAGACCAGCTCATCAGAGCCTCAGGTTGCAGTTTGCAGCTGCGCGAATTGACCCAGGACACAGCAACACCTTCCGCTGCGTCATGGAGGGCCGGAGTCTCGTGAGGTGGCACATCCTGCAGAACACGGGGCCGACATAGCCCACACCACTGGCCGTGAGACAGAAGACCAGAGGCCCGAGGCATTTATCATCAGGTGTCAGTGCACCACGATTCAACCTCCACAGACATGAAGACAGACTGATATTTGCTCATTTAACATGGATTGCAGCATAACACTTTATATCAATCAAAGAAGCCAAGGTGAGAAACAATGATCGTTACACAGTTACATATGAATGATCTCTACACCACCGCTTCCTTTCTTACGCATGTCGATGAATCGATCAACAACCGTTTGTTCACCGGCTGAATCGTGTTCAGTTCTAATAACGAGACGGCGATGACTGGTTTTCTGGGAATGTTGCGAGAACATCTCGCCGATGATCGCTGGCGTCTCTTTCTCCGGTACCCGGTTTCCCCACCATTGATTACGCGTGCTGGTTTAAATTGCCCATAGCACGTGAGCGTGAATGGTCGTCGCCGCATTAAAACCAAACAGCCCACCTCAACCAGCGGTCTTGCAGAAATTATTTTCTCGGGGATCTGTTAGTGGTACCCTTTGCTCATAGGCTCAGGTGCAGATGTTTTTAGGTCACGAAGAAAGGGAGTCAGGTTGGGGTCCAGGTCGTCTGGTGACTAATCCGGAAGTTTGCTGGGCGGTGCTGCGTTGTATAAAGCTGGCGTTGTTCACCAATATTTTCAACGTACTGCACGACCGACCGCGCCATTGCCTGAATCTGCATGCATCATTCATCACCGCGGCGAAAGCGATACCGCATCTGCTTCCTTTAGCCGACCGAAACCCACGAAAGTCTGAGCCGTGGCCCGTGAGGCAGAGCGTCACGGAGGCCCGGTGGTCGATCCCGGCCTCGCAACCGCTACGCCCAGGCGACCCCTGCTCCCCGCATGAACGTACAGAGTTAACGGTTGCGTGAACGGGCGAATGACCGGCGATGCCGAGCGGTCGACAGCGCAGTCCACCGCGGCGGACGAAATCACAGCAGTTACAGTCAATTGGAAGTTGCCACCAGCGGGAAGGCACGCAGGTCAGTCAACCGGAATTGCCTGTCTTCAATCATCCAGTAGTTCCAGCATCTTCAGGACAACGGAAACATTAAAATGTGGCCTGTTTTCGTCCACGGTGAAGAAGAGTCCACGAAGAAACGATGTTGGTGGTGCAGCAACGCCCTTAATCTCCCTTTAGCACAAAGTCAGTTCATCATCGTAAGGTTAACTTCCTCCAATCCTCGATTCGAAAGTCGTCGAATTACGCATTAAATTTTAACCGACACGAGCAGCTCCTCAAAACTTTTGGCTCATCGACAAGAATGGTGTCGTGACCATTGCGCGAAAGCAGTGACGCTCGCCAGGGACAGTCAGACACTGTGAGCCACAACGGGTTCGCTCTCGCCTCACTACTTGAGCCGCCCATACCACAGCCCTCAACACAGGCCTGCCAGCAGGCAGTGGCCCATACCGGTACAAACCGAACACGAGCAGTACCGTGCTGCGGGGTCAAACCGGTCGAAAGCAGCGTCACTTAGTGATCTGAGAATGACTGAGCCGATACAACAGTCCTCAGGTTCCTCACGACACGAACACTGAATCTGCTTAAGACGGGATGTTGTCTCCACTTATCATACGGGAGATGAATATTACAGTGTTCACACAGCAGAAAGCATTTTGGTCTGTTTCAACCAGCAGGTTTGACTGACAGCCCAGCCATTTCCACTGGCCCCTGTCAAGTTCCGTTTCATCAGCAGTCTCAGGCTCAGGTGACCTTTGCCAGTGCAGTCCTGCAGTCGGCCTGTAATCACTGACTCAATCAAAATCCGTGCTTCACTTCCTATGTACGATACATGACTGACTAAACACATCCACACATAAGAGGAAAGTAAACACCAGATTTGATTAAAAGTCAAGTGAGGCTGATTTTAGGCCGACTGTACAGGACACACCTTCCACTAACCTGAGTCACCTGAAGCACCTGAACGACACCTGCTGCAATTAAGAGCAAGAACTTGTTAACAAGTTGCAGAGTGGAAATAAACGGTTAAAATGGCTGAAACATCTGAAACCAAACCTGCTGGACAAAAACAGACCAAAACTAAACTCTGCTGTATGAAAAACTACTGTAATATTCATCTCCATGTAATTAAAAGTGTGGAATAACATCCCGTCTTAAATAGATTCAGTGTTGTTGTCAGTAAAGGGGAACCTGGGGACTTTTGTTGTATCCAGTAGTCATTCTCCTGAGGGCGTTCACTAAGTGAACGCTACTTTCTGACCAGTTTTATTTACCTTTTTATTTTCTCTCATGTTCAGTTTGTACAGTATGACCCTGCCTGCTGCTGGGATATGTGAGGCTGAAGGGACAGTGTGCTGACCTGACTCCAAATGAAATGAGAGCGGGGAGAGCGGAGCACCCAGTTTATCAGCTCCCTGGTGTCTGACTGTCCCTGGCAGAGCCATCCCTTAACTTCCCTTTAATGAAGGTCCCACGACACCATTTCTCTTATCGGATAGGCTATTAAAAGTTTTAGAGGAGCTGCTCATTAATTCAATTTAAAATTTAATGCATGAATTTCAGCTGACTTTCAGATAATAAATTCAGAGGATTGGAGGAAGTTAGCCTTACAGTGATGAACTGTGGCTTTTGGTACTAAAAGGGAGATTTTAAAGGGCGTTGCTGCACCTACAGCTGTGTTTGTTTAATTGGGCTCTTCTCGTGGACAAGAAAACTGGAGCTTCAGAGGAAAAGCCACATTTTGGACAGAGGTAACCCGTTGTCCTGGAAAGATGCTGATTTTACTGGATGATTGAAACAAACAATTCCAGTTATTTGTTCTGCATTATTTACCTTCCCAGGACTGGTGCTGCTGAATGTAACATATTTCTGCTGATTTCATCCATATGGTAAATGGACTGCACTTATATATCGACCACTCAAAGCGCTTCACACTACAGGTCACATTCACCCATTCACACATACATTCAAAGTGCTTTCTAACACATTCATACACATTTACATACCAATCACACATCGGGGGCAAGGATACTTCGACATGCGGACTGCAGGAGCCGGGGATCAAACCACCGACCTTCCGATTGGCGACCGCTCTACCTCCTGAGCCACAGCTCAGACTGTTAGGTTTGTCAAGCTAAAGAAACTGGGCTGCATTTCAGTCTTCCTTATGTATCTGCCAGTGATGAATGATGCATACAGATTCAAACAATAAGCACAGTCAGTCATTAATTACATTTGAAAATAACCAAATTTGAACCCAACCTCAGCCCAAAGCTTTATACAACACAACTGCCCAAACCCAAACTTCAGATTAGGTCACAGAACAGCCTGGGCCAAGCCCTGACTCCCCTTTTCTTCATGACCTTCAGAAACTATCTACACCTGAATTTCTCTGGAAAAACAAAAAAGACACTAGTGCTCAAGATCCCCCAAGAAATATGAAATTTCACACAAGACCCATAGTTGAAGTGGAAGTAACTTTGGTTTTTTTTAGTAGTCTATCACAGCTGACAGCCATTCACACTCACATTCACACCTATGGGCAATTTAGAGTAACACGCATGTCTTCTAATGGTGGGAGGAAGCCGGAGTACCCGGAGAGAAGAGACACCAACTGATCATCAGCAGGATGTTTCTCACCAACACATTCCCAAGAAAAACCAAATCCCATCACCATCTCATTTATTCACAGAACTGAACTTTGATTCAAAAAGCAGCTCAGTCAAGACAAAACGCTGAGTTTTGATTGGTCAGTTCATCAACATGCATAAAGAAAGGAAGCAGTGAGATGTATAGAGATCCATTCATATATAACTGTATAACAGTCATTGTTTCTCACATATGCCAAACTGTTTGATTGATATAAAGTGTTATACACTGCAATCCATGATATCTCAGTCTTAAATGAGCAAATGTCAGTCTGTCTTCATGTCCTGTAGAGGTTGAATCATGGTTCCACACTGACACCTAGTGGTCATCTCTCAGGCCTCTAGTCTTTCCCCAGCTTCCTCTCACAGCCCAAAGACATGCAGGTTAATTGGTGAGTGTGATGGTTGTTTCTATATGTCAGCCCCGTGATCTGTCTGTCTGGGATGTACCCCACCTCTGCACTGGGATTGGCTCCAGCCCCTCCATGACCCTTAAGGATAAGTGGTATAGTAGTGTATCCTGGAGTCTAATTCAGCACAACTGCAAACTACAACCTGAATCTGATAAACTGTAATCCCTGAATGACTGCCCAGGGGTTGTTGCAGTGTTGCATTGTTACTATCTCAAACTGTAGCTGATTAAACTGTCATACTTTTTCTCATTGTTCAGGTTCTTCCTGTAATTTGTCACCTGTCTGTACTGTATGCTACACCTGTTGTTGGTATTGCCCTTTTTATTAGTTTGTAGTTGAGAGTTTTGTCACAGAGACGTTAAGAGAACTCTGACACACAAATCTGCATCACTGACTCACTGGGACCTCGACACTGCTGAGTTTTGACATTACAACTAGGTAGAAAGAACCAGTGGACCAGTGGCTCAGGGTTCAGCTCCAGTGGGGACGTCACTGCCCTCCCTCCACCTGATGTATATTTACAGATGACCAGGACAGAGGAAGGTGGGGCGACAGCAGCGTGACGCTGGGTGCCATCTCCCAGAGAGCCGAGCATAGTCTCCTCACGTAGAACAATAATAGAGATTGTCTGGAGCGGCCCGATTGAAGCAATCAATCACCATCTGCAGGCCTCTCCCCATGGGCAGCACAGCCAGCAGCAACATGCACACACTTTAATACCAAAGCCAAACTATCCTTTCAACGTCACATCCCCATGGGAGAACAGAATCACCACCTCCCCCTGATCCACTGATTTGCAATAAATGTGGAGTGTGTGTGATTTTAATGGCATGGCTTTTACAACTGTCCACAGACATTTATCAGAACATACAGCATCTATATTCAGTATCTGAGGAAATGCTTTGACATTTTATGAATAGCTGTCAGTGTGCAGAGGCTGCTCTGCTTTGTTCACTGCTGTGATGGAAATCAAAAACCTTTAGATGGATGTGACTGCCAGGAAGCAACATAACATGAATTTTTGTTCCTGAAACTCATCCACTGTTCCATCACTTTTTGTTTGTTAGGAATTGTCTTTGTCTCCAACACACACTATTACATTACATTAAAGATGTGATAAGAGGATTATTTGAGGACAGACGTTAAGAACAGAACGTCAACAAATGACATGACTTTAATAGATGAAGCTTTGTGTTAGGTCAGGCAGAACAATGCAGCTACACTCTCATCAGCCAATCAGCATCAGCCACCTCATTCACGTTCCATCATCTGTTCATTACTGGTTGTTTTAGTTATAGGATATTTCCCTTGTATCAAGACACTAGCTCCTCCCACATGTTCATCTGAGAGTAGTAGTAGTGTTGAGTTACTTCTCAGATGAAAGGAGTCTTGCCAGCATTAAAGACAAATTGCAACATGCATGTTGCATATTCATAATGGCTGATGCCACAGAGGACGTCACACACAGAGGGGAACTCCCATGGGCGTCACCAGACCCTTTTTACTGGGGCACGTCACTGAGCGCAGTTTGAGGTCTGGTAATGTGACACAACAACAGCAGTGCCCCAGTAGAGCTTTATGTGGAGCAACGCCCTTGGGAACTCCCCAGGACCAGTAAAATTAACTTCATGTGCAAAATTGGTGGAGTGGCCCTTTAATTCATATTTTTGTGTTGGTTGCATCTGGGGCTTTTTAAAAATCTAATTTCATTCATTGTATTTACTGCTCTCTGCTCCTACTGCAAGCAATTTCCTGTCATAAAGTAAAAGTACTGTTCTATTCTGTTCTCTGTGGTTTGCTTCATCTCTAACATTCAAGTTACCACATAACCATCTTAATATTCTACCTGTACATCACTACCAGTATTTACATGCAGACTTTACAATCATTTAATTCCTAATAATTGACCAATAATGTCTTTGGATTAATGATATTTTTGGCTGCAGAGAAGGTTAGCAGTCACCAAAACACATCATCCTCTCTGGACCATGAACATGAACAGTAAATTTCATGGCTTTCATTGTTTTTTTGGATGGACACCTTTATCCACAAAGTCAGGTTCACTCATGCAAATATCACTGCAGGCCTTTTGTTTCTGGGAGATCAATTTCATTTCATTCAACAGAAACATACACACAGAGCTGTATGCTAAAAGCTTAAAGTCCACCTGCCCAGTCGACAAAATGTTTGTATTCAAACAGGCTAAGACTCAAACAGGAAGTAGGGTGTGGTGTGGAAGTGCTGCTCCTGCACTTATTACACATCCTTTTTAATTGGGTATCACAATACACACACTGAACACACCCCTGCACCTGAGAGAGGAATCAGTACCGGAGCTAAAAGGTATCTGACAAATGTTCCTTATCTCCTCCTGGGTTTCCACACCTCAGTCAGTGACTTTTGCAAGATCTGCGAGATCTGGTGTTTGGGGTAGTTTCCCATTTTTTCAAGTCTGCCTTACAACGCTGCTCACTATATTGAAATAGGTTCCGTATGCTGTGATGGATCCTCCTGTTAAATCTTCCCTCTTATGGTGTTTCCAATGAAAGAGATGAGGGACAAACTCCACTGTTTATTAGAAGTTAATATGATTCTTCAGCATCATATGAAGTTCATCAATTGAGTGAGTATCTTCTTAAGTGAAGGTTTTTTATTACAGAATTCCCTCTTTGTGTTGTGATAGTATTTCCTTGCTGAACTGTGGTGGATGGATATATATATATACAATATATACATTATGCCGAGAGAGTAGAATAAATGTGTGTGAGAGGCCCTGAATGAGATTGTCTTATCTCTGCAGATCATGTTTGACAAATGTTACAGACATCTGAAGAGCTACGTCTACAATCCAGTTTATTCAATCATTTCATTTACATCATTATTCACTACAGTTTCTCCAAAGTTCTCTCCTCAAGTGAAAAGTAATAACCCTGCTGCCCAGTGCCAGAGTCCACAGAGCCTCTGATAAGAGGAACTACAGGGATGGAAAACAGCACTGCATCAATAATCACACACACTCACAGTGTAAAACAACACTTCAGACATTGAGCTGTAAGAATGACTCAGCGGGATGACAGTGGGTTTGTGTGATTATTGGGAAGTTTTACTTTTCCATCAGATTGTACATAATTTCAAAAACAGGTAAAAAAAAATCATGAGTAAGAAGGAAATTTTGTACCAAAGTTGCACTAAAAAGACATCTGAAACCAAAGTTTTATAAAGACAGATCCCTTTCCTTTGCCTCTGTATATCATAGAAACAGCTGATTTGCAGTCTGGATTTCAGTATGATGGAGAGTTAGGTTTAACAATGGACAGGGACCCTTTAAGGTGACAGAGATTATATATGAACTCTTTCATTGGAATTGTTGAACTGTGGTGAAATAGTGAAAGTGAAAAAGGGTTTTCTTCACATCAAAACACAGCTGTAGACCCACAACTATACAACTCTACTGAGTGAACAAATCAGAACATGATACCTTTGTGTGTTCAATAAGAGAAAACATGCTCATAGTGAGGAGTAAGCCCTTTTCTGTGTCAGTCTGCCACAGTTCTTTTTGACTCGCACCCAGCTGAATAAAATGATATGTTTTCATGGATGATCTGACCCTCCTCTACTTTATGCATTAAACTTACACCACTGACAGAACTGGTCCAGATCACCTGGCAGCACATGTCACTCAGAGCATCACATCTGTGTGAAACCTAACCAGCATGCAAGAATAAAGGTGGCAACTGCTGTGAGGAGGGTTCAACTGCAGAGATCCCTGATGCAGCGATCAGAGGAGAAGTGTGGTGACGCTGTTTTTATTTCACCTCTCTATCTGCCCTGTTAGATTCTGATAGATGGGTCGGTTCAGATGGAGAGGAAAGCTGCTCCAATGAAAAGAGACAGAGAGCAGTGGTGATTTATTTCATTACTTTAATTCTGTGTTTTTAATTGAAAGCTCTTTGTAAATGTGTTTGGAAAGGGCTGTTAGAAATGAAGATATTATCATGTACAGCCACAGCTGACTAGGAGTTCCCCCAGCTGATTCTCTATCAAATTCACTAAAACAATATGAAGTATGGACCCTACCTAGATGAACACATGCCCCAGGTCAGATTACCACAGAAGCAGCACTCAGGTGGGCTGGTGGAGGACAGTGGTCAGGGTTTTAGAAATACTGAGATCACAAGTCCAAGAGGTTTCAAGTTCTTACTGTTTGGGTTAAGGTTGATTAACTATGTGTTATGGCCACAAAATGATATTTGTCTTTTTTGGGTAATAAAATGTGAAAAGAAAATTCTAGGGCCAGCCATATAGGCTACTGGCTTCTTCTCAATCAACTCATTATTTTTTACACACGCACACACACATACACACAACAAATAATTTCATACACACAAGCAAACAATTGTCATTTTGACACATGCATCACATGTAGAAAAAAGAAGGAGGGAATTAAAAAAACACTTCAAACAAATACAGAACAAATCTAGCCATTCCTCTTGTATAACTCAACACACAGGAATAACTGTAAGGGCATTTATTGTTCTCTATGGGCCCTGTGTATTTTGTTTACTCTGTTATATTTCTTCTAATTCCTGGTCAAATTCATAATTGATTATAGACTTTTACACTTGATCAACCTAAGTTCAGGCCTTAGTTAATGTCTCATCTCATCTAATGTGTGTCTTTGTGGCAGCTTTGAACATCTTTGCTCCATTAATTAGATGTTGAGACTTGAAGAGAAACATGTTTTGCTCAGTCATCCTTCAGGTGTTGTGACTGCTGCCTGCTCATCCCACCTCAGCTCCACCCAGGCATCCTCACCTTTATCAAAATATGCAATCTTCTTCCTCCCAGATGGAAACAATCTGTGGCTTTTACTTCCTTGAGAAACCTGTGGACAACAAGACACAGATGCCACGTCCATGTTTCTCTATGGATACAACAGGTGGAAAAGAAAAAGCAAATGTGAGTATGTGCAGTTTATTCCTCATTTGAAAGGGATGTCTTAAGGGGAAAATATTATGAAAGTTATTGCAACAGTATTGCTTATTAATGCTGATTCATTTCTTCTTCACAGGGCCATTTTGTATCAAGTAAATAGTAGTTACATCCAGTACAGCACAGTACTATGAAATCATGGAGATCAAATGAATACATTTTTTGTGACTTTACTTGCAGTATTCAAGCCTCCATCTGGACCCCCAGAGTGGAACTTAGAACTAATGCAACATGTGAGACCTTCATATTTCAGTACTGCACAGTGCTGTAGAGTCATGAGGTGAGTTAACCCCCTCATCTGTCCTGCACAAAAACCCACTCATCATTAGTTTTATGAGTCTGATCAGAGCTTAAAAACTTAAAAATCCCTGATTAGAGCCTGAGGAGTTTTCTCATTCATTTTCAATTGATACACATTATGTTTCTCCCCAGACTCACAGACACAGATCTCCTATCAAGTTGGGTCCTTCAGCTGCTGTGTGAGCGCAGTGAAAGTGATAACAATGACTGACATGACTGTGATCACTGCATCTGTGGCAACATCCAGGTTCTGTCAGCGAAACAAGGAGGACATGTTTGATTGTTGATGCACTGTCAGCAGCGTTAGCAGCGCTGATATGATGCTAACAGTCGCACACAACAGGTTTTGGAATGCATTGCTTCGGTTTGTGCTTATCCTACAGGGGATTTATCTTTGTGATGAGGAGACGGTCTCATGTGTAGGAATAAAACATGTAGGAAAGGGAGGAGTATGATGCTTTAAATAGGGGTTAAAAAACAAGCTGTAACTTTTGAAGCATCTAAAGCTAAAACCTGTACAGCTGCACATACACTTGCACATGAAATACACACAAGGCTTAACATACTTGTATAGTGCCATACTGTTTGCAATACACAGAAATACACATTATGGGACTCCATTTTTATACTTAAACACAGTAACCACTGAGGGTAACACAGAGAGGGGATTTTGATGATTCAAAGCTTCCAAACTGAATGAATGAATACATGGATAAATAGGTTCTGTGGTTGTGTTCATGTGGCTCTGCTGGCAGTAGCAAGTGTCACAGCATCTGCTTCTGCTTCCCCAAAGTAACATAGGTGTGAGCCAGGCACTCCCTGTAGAGGCATAGAGGGACGGTTTTCAGGTGGCCAAGGTCCCCTGGACAAAATGTTGGGTGAGTTTTGTTGGGTCACAGGTGAGGGGGGTCAGGGGTTGTGTCCCACAGAGACGGAGAATCAGGCGGGGACCGAGAAAAGACAGCCAGGAGGCACTCATGGCGGGAGTCTGCTGAGAGGACAGAGGGTCGGAGATCCAAGAGAGTTGACACGCTGCTGCTGAGAACAAGAGGTAGAGATCACGTTTGAGCCAAGATGTGAAACACACTGTAGGTGTCCAGTGGCTTTGCACGGACCATAATGCCTTGCAGCCACCTGCCAGGTTGCAGGGCAGGGTTTGGTGTGTGCATGCAACAAAGTAATCCCATGAGTTTATGGTGAGAAAATGAAATGTGAAGTGAACATATTCAACTATTACATGTTGGAAAATATCATATTCCTTTGAGGTAATTATCTCACAGGCCCACACACTCTTTACTCCTTAACAGCAGTATAGTTATGTGGGCACACTACTGATGTCATGTGCTGTATATAGCAGTTAAAGTTACAAAAACTATAGAAAAATTTGTCTGGCTTTTCTGACTGAATGTCAGGGTGATAGGGGTGTGGTAGGGGTCACTTACCAACCAATCAGAGACATGGCTTTCTTAAAGTTCGAGTTCAAAAAGGGGGGTGCACAGTGTACGTGGAGGTGTCTGAGATGAGAGTTTTGAACATTGCAAGTGCGAGAATCCCTTTTGCTCACTCAAATGTATCTGCACAGTTCCTTTTGCTCTCTAAAATGATCTGTTACACTGACAATTCTGTCCCCCCTCACACTGAAATGGAACTCTGCCCTGTGTGCTCTTAAACACTGACCTGCAGACAACATAAGTTCAGAAACAGCTTAGTAGTATATGAATGTAATCAGACTCAACCAGACTCACAACCAACATACTGTGACCCCCACCTTACATTATGGGCTGATTTTGACCAACAGACTGTGGTTGGTGTGACAGTGATGCTGTTGTTACCTGTCAACACAGCTGAGGAGGCCCAAACCCTCAGCTGTGGGGAGGGTACGAGGAACGGCACTGTGGCAGAAGACTACTGACAATCTGCAAGAGACTGACACTGTTAGATGGACACACAGCACAGATACACACTGTCCATATTTCAGATTTAAACACTGGATAATAAAGGTTTGTCCAAGAAAAGAAAATGAAGGGCTCAACACTTACCCACACATCAGTAAGGCTAAGGTGGGGTTGGATTTATTATTTTGATGAAGAGTGAGATTAGGTTCTTTAGGGAGATTGTTGAGTTGAGGGGCTGTATTTGTTAGGTTTACTGTGTAAGGCTGAACTTATGACTACAAACTGAAATCATGGATCAATGAATATTCCAGTTGTGGAAGAATAAAGGAGATTATCAACCACCCAGTCACAAAATACCACACACAAAGTATTAATTCATAGATATTTACAGTATATCTTAACATAACACTGTACAGTTAAAGCTTTAAAATACTTGGTATTTACACGTGCATATAAAGTGGTCAGAAAGCAAACAGGCATTGGACACATTCAGTGGTATGACATATAACAGTCAGAGGTGCTGCTTACAGTACGCCAGGACACAACTTCCAGCATGACCAAAACTGGCTCCATCACAATAAAATTAAGTCTTCGTGTTGTGTGACATAGTCAGTCTCACGAGGTGCTACTGTAACAACAGAGTGGAGTTTTAGCTAGACAGACATTTCTTGGAAATGATAGTGCAGGGGCTGGAGCCACACTTTCTCTGGCTAAGTAAAGTTAAACTGAGGACTGAGAAAGACACAATGCAAAAGAGAGGATATCTACAGTGTATGCAGAGTTACTGCTGCAGAGAAAACCAAATGTATTCATTTTTCTTAGGTAGTTGGGGCTGCTCATTGCTGGTCCACACATATGGTGCTGGAACACATCTTCAAATTACAAGCAGTTTAAAGTTAGTGCTCCTCACATCTCAGTGGTAATGGTGTTCCTGTTCCTCAGTCCTGCCAATGATGGAGAGGAATAATACTGCAACAAAATGACCTACAGTATGATAACTCCTGATGTGACCTCAGGGCTGCCCATTGTTCCTTTACCTTCTGTAACTCACTGCAGTCTCAGACTGAAGGTTTCTTTCATTTGGCTTGTGAAAAGTGAAACATGTTCCTGGTTAACCATCACTATTTGAAGATCGATGAACTCCTACTACTGTACATTGCTGTTTGAATTCAAGCTGTCACGATTTCAAAATGAATTAATTTGTTAGTATTAAAAAAACACCAGCTCCCATGAAGTCTTACCAGCATGGCAGCATGTAAACTATAATATATGTCATCATCATAACTGTTGGTTTCTCCATTATCCAGCTAGACCTTTTCCTTCTGTCATCTTTCAAGGTGTTACACTGTAATCCCTGCCCTGACACGGCCAATTGACCTGCCTGAGGTGAGTCTGGAAAGGTCTTGGGTTTACAGTTTACAATCAACAATGATTTGGCATTGTATTTTAAAAATGTATGATCCTTGTCTAGTCACTGTTGTCTGTGCTGCTAACAGTATGTTAGAGGACTTGATTTTTAGTCATTTGTTATGTGTGATTTTAACAAAAGCTGGGAGGTACAGTACGTTCTCACTGCGGCTCTGCACTGTTGCAGTATCACTCCTGGCCTCCTGAAGAGAACCATGGCCACCACTTTTACATATACTCTGCTCAGTATGATGGATTTTTTAAAAAAAAGTTATTTTAATAAATCTTCTCATTTTATTTTTACTTTACATACAACACTCATTGCCACAAATCCACCTACAAGTTTCACAAACGAGAGATATTTTCACTGCACTAATGCATATTTACAAGATTTGGCAATATGTGTCCCTTTTTAACAACAACAGCTTTTTCCTTCTACTGAGAGACTAACCCTGACAGGACACAAATATATAAGGAACAGTGAACACATTTGGTTCCCTGTGTGGCGCTCACAGCCTTGATATGCAAAGGTTTCTTGGTTATCTAGTATAGCTGCCATTTAAAAATTCAGGATATCTGACTGCAATGGTCACAAACTAAGGAAGAGGAACTGCCATATGTTTCTGTCAGAGCTTCACTTACACTTCAGTTTACTTATTCTATAAAACTGCTGTTCTTTGGTTCTGCCCACTAAAGTTGAACCAACACAATGAGATGATTTTTTTCACTGAAGACCAGTCCTGTGTTGCTTTATGAAATGTCTGTATGGCAAAACTCATTCTATTTGACTGTAATAAAGTCAGTATCTTCAAGGACACTCGATGAGTGTGCAAGTGAGAACACCTAATACTGTCTCTGGTACAGTATTGTAGGGAAAGTACCTCAATATCCAACTGAACAAATTCCTTTTACGCTTTCATTTTTCTCTCTAACTGCACTTCACATCTATTTAACCCATTAACCATCATTCATACCATATGGCCACAATAGTACACCAATCAAACTGCAGCCAAACTGGCCATGCAACTGACGTCAACATGTATCAGTTGCATGAAATCTTTTCCTTTAGGTCCCATCTCAGAGAGAGCCCACAGAGATTACTGTGAAACAGCAGAGAAATGAAACTGATATTCCAGCAGGTGTATCATGGGGCACAAAACAACATTTGACAGACAGGTCATCTCTCATTGATTAAAATTCACCTACATGAAATTTCGAATATGTTGCCTCTAAGTGTTTTATGAAGGCAACTGGACTTGCTTGAGGCAGTTAACCTCTAAATGCAAAGACTCTAAACAGTCCTTGGTGACCTTAAGGTGAAATGTCTTCAAAAACCTCAATTAAGTCCAGTTGCTTTTTGTGTAACACCGTGACCTGGATGACTGAGAATCTTCACAGACAGTAGCATATGTTGGTTTGTTGGTCAGATAGCAGGGGCATGTGTGTCAGTGAATGTGTAAGTGTATGTCTGTTTAGACAGAGTGGGGGTATCACAGAGAGGAGATCACACTGGGTTCCTTATTTTACCTCAGCCAACAGACAAGCTACATCCACACAAGATCCTAATATTCCTTCGTTTTGAGTCCACTTTTGATACATGTCAACTTTGCCTCAATGAAAAATATCATTGTAAATGTACCATAAGAGAATTTACACCAGATTGAAAATATAAACTAACGTCAGTATCTTGTTTTTAATAAAACACTGATCTCAAAACCAATTCCACATGGCTGAGGGTGTGTTATTAGTGATCAATAAGGTGCCATGGTTTTAAAAGTCATCAACATTACTGCTGATAACTATCAAAATCTCACTGTGGTGTTTTACTTTCATGTTTTTCCTACTTCCCAAGTAGCTATTATTTTGCATTTCACTACTGTGTGGAATTTAACTAGAGGTGAACTGCATTACCACACAGCAAAAACACAGCTTAATATTTCAGACACTGAGCATCTTATAAAGTTTGTTATTGGAAGAACTTTAAAAAATATAAACTCATCACATGGCACTGTCAGTGACTTATAAGTTAGGATGTTACCATATAATAGGATGTTTTAAGAAGTCACAAAAAACGTGATGTACTTTGTCTGAGTATAGCTTCTGGCCACTACAGGCAGCACTGGGCACACTGCACTTCTGTCAGTGAGCAGCAGTACCAGGAGGTTTGAGGGCCTTATTTTCTCAGGTACAGGTCTGGGTATGATCCTATAAGTGTATCCAGTGCAGGGCACACTTAACATCATATGAAGGTGGAAATAAAACTGTATTCTTCATTATCCTCCAAAAATATGAAACTTGTAGAGTACAACTTACTGATAGCATCAGTGTACTTCATAATTGATGGGCTTTATGTAGTATTTGACAATGTAGACTTAATTTGTATCAAACTTCCAAAAATACTGGTAGAAAAGATTAGTTTGTTCTTTTTGAGTCAGCACTCAGGTTTTTTTTTTTAACTTTCTTCCCATAATAAATTTGACAAATTGCTGCTCAATGACTGAAGTTTGAGCTAAGTGCATATTAATTTTCACACTGTGTGAAATAAGTGAAAACCAGTAGCTGAGAGGAAGGAAAAACACATTCAAAAATCCAAATCCAAATCCAAAACCATACAGCAGTATAGCCCTGTAAGGGGGCTAATGTACATTTCCTAGTAACAATAAAATTAAGGTCAGTCTTCAGAGGATGGATCAGCTCTGGTACTGACTGTAAATGCAGTATATCAGGACTAGTAGACTAGTAGACTGGAGGACTAGTAAGTAGATGCAGTATGGAGTGCATCTAAAACATCTCATGTCTATACTTTTTTCAAAATGCACCATTAGGTAATCATTGATCAAGCAGTAACACACAGTGAGTGTAAAGATGACTCCTCATTAACTGCCATTTGCATCTTAGAAATCAGACTGCAGACGTAGAGCTTTAATGGTGGAAAAAATGAAGCCGAGATGTGGGGCCATCATGGCCAAGACAACTTTCAACACAGCTGATTGGAAATCTAAAAAATGAAGGTGCCTGTCAAATGAGTTTTTGCCCCATGTTGCATATTGAAAAACTTGTGTTGTAGGCATGAGGGTGTATTGATTTACAGTATCAGACAAGGGTAAATAGTCAACAGACAACAATGACAGGCTGAATTAATAAGTAGGGAAAGAAAGAAGAAGAGTGGTATTTAAAGGTTCCAATGATGGAAAGGAGAAAAAAGAGAGTGTACATTGGAGAAAAGTTGTAGGGGACATGGGCAAATATTTGCAAAGTCTGTATTCTGGACAGCACCCAGACAAAAAATATCTACTGACAGTTCCAAGTATTATCTGACAAAGCTGAGTCATTATCCACCACACAGAGAGCTAAAAACAAATACATAAAAAGACAGCATTTTAGCCTGAGGTGCAGCTGTGGAAATGAAAAATAAAGAAAGCACATAAAAAGGTTTTGTGTCCAGACAAAAGACAATCAGCCAGAGCAGGTATTTGTTATTAGGCTACACTGTGTAGGTACTGTATAATAGGTTCTGTAAGGCACACACAGACACAGGGAATACGGTATCATGTGTGCTGAACTGGTAGGATCTCAGACATGATGCTAGTCAACAGTTAAAGGTATGTCAGACATTTTAAGAGACAAGTTTGCTATCAACTCAGGTCAAAAGAGAAGATCAACATCAACTGTAAATCAAGTACAGAGGTGAGGATGTATTGGTGAATAGATTGCTAGCTAACCACATGCAATGGGTAGTTGCTGGAAAATCTATTCTCAGTCTTATGGAGCTGTTACTCCTATGTAGGGTCTGAACAATACCAGTTCAGATTCTGACAGCTACAACATCTACCATTTGGCAGAAAGACCCATGGAGTTGTGAAAAAAACAGTGGCTAAATGGTTGCAAAGACACAACTGGCAGTTACTCCTAAACAAAATCTGAAATGAATTCAAATTCAGTCTAAAGGACCTGTTTGTATGTATCTGGCCTCACTTTTAACGAACTGCTACAAAAGTGTTACACACACAAAAAAAAATCATGCTTTCAATATGGTGTGACTATAAGACTAGCATCATCTTGTGTAATGTATGATCACTACTAGCCACTACAGTCCTCCTCTTCTTCCCTAGTTTTCCCCCTGCTTCCAAGTCTTTGTGCTAAGCTATGCTACAGACATCCAAGACTTATCTCTGTACTGGACCTCCAGGTAAAACTGATATCAGTCTTCTCGTGTGACTTGAGGTAAGATGTACAACAAGCATATTTCTTAAACCTTAAAACTGTTCTTTTAACTTTGACTTGAACCTAACTCTAACCTTAGGTGCAGTCTAACCTCAGAGGTCAGGTTCTTTCTGCAAAATAATCATGATGCTTATAGTCATTCTGGTTTGGTTGTTGAGTCATTCCAGGTCGAATGAAGCGTTTCACATTCCCTGAGTTTGGTGCAGTGCCATGAACAAACCTTCACATAATCCAAATACATTCATTCTGTGTTGCTGGACAAACCTCTGCAGATGGCCTCAGAGGCACAAGAGGGTGCTACATTGTTCGTGCAATAGTATAACTGATGTCAGCCATGGTGGTGTGTCAGAATAGTCTTTGATCACTTTCTCCTTCTGTCAGTGGGTGGATATAAAGATACAAAGTCATGTGATAATGTGGTTACACTTCTTAGAATCACCTGGTTTCTTGAGTATATTCTCTTATTTCAGTGTGTGACTTATTAGTTTTGAGAAAAATATGCAGGGTGTAATCTTTAAACTAATTTATTCTTACATACCCTCCTTTAAAAAGTTCATATTTGAAATTGTGACGAGGAAAACAACCTCCCCACTAACTGTGCCACTCTGCTGTATCTGAACAATAATTAACAGGTGACATGTTTGAGAAATTCGGCTGGTTGAGGATTCTCCTTAAGTAGATGATCAGCCTATTTTTTCATAGTTTGATAGTTACTTCATCGGTGCGTTTAGTAGTTAATCTGCTTAAGGTATGCCCAAATAATACATGAGGAAAAAGTAACTCAGACTACTGAGACACACTGCTGAGCCAACTCCAAGTCATACTGCTTCCTTGTACAATGACTAGACCATGGGATTCAGCTGATCCTACACTGGTCATATGCCATGTTTGAGTGCTCTCCACCCCCCTTCCACCTTCTCATGAATTTTTCTCTGTGACAGCTCAACCTGCACCTCTATCAGATACATTTTTCATATGGAAGGGGAAGGAAGTCTGCAGTATAAGAGCATCCAAACGTGAACATGCATAGCTGAGTACATGGCTATATAAGAACAAACCACTGGGTGGTGCTAGAGATGGATAAAGATGACTAGGTTGAGTTGAAGATGGAAACAACCCTAGACAAGAAATGAAGAACAATCATTGAGATGCACTAATGGATTCGGGTTGGAAAGCAGTGCCTGCCATGACAAAATATCCAGTGCATACCAGTGACTACTTCATCACTCCTCATCCACAGCAGTTTCATCATACAAAGTGTGTGTGAGTCTGTGTGAGATTACTGAGTGAAATCAAAGTTGAAACACTAAAGGAGTCAGTATGCTTCAAACAAATTTCTTGTAGGAGGGCTGAACGATGACTCAAGCACTCTCCCCTCGGACCCCTCCAGTACTGGAATTTGGGAAGCTGTGTCTGACAATTGTTGTAACTTTTCGAAACAACAATCCAACAACCACACGGACTTGACCTGCAGCAGTTGGCCAGGTGTGTGTAGGTGTACCACTGCTGCAGAGTGTAATACCATGAATACCTTGGAGGAGAGACTGTCTGAAAGTATGCATTGTTATCTCCAGTGGTACGAGTCACTTCTCACCCCACTCTTTAGTGTGGCTATCCAAAATACGTATAAACTCTTTTGACACAAACATATTTGGATGACACTTTGTGACAATTCATTTGAATCATACTGAACCTTAGCATCAAGTACAATAATAATTATATAGGACTCACTACAGGTGGTTATTACATTGAATTCTGGGGGACATATTTATTGTGTCATGGCTAGTTGAAAGCTATGAAAGTGTTCGCCAAGTGTCCAGTCAATGTCTGAATGTCTCTCTGTCTCTTTTATTCACTTCATGCATGTGTGGTCTCAACATGAAGAACCTAAATGCTAAAAACTCCCATTAAAAAGTCTCTTTTAACGCCTTCCTGTGGACCAATCAGAAGTCTCAGAATAAAAGGAAGGCGGGGCCGCTTGTGCTCCTTATGTCAAATCCCTGAGCAAAGTCACTGAACATTCAGAACCCAATGGCCAAGGCTTAGGCAGAGGAAAACAGGGACTGGGAAACAGGAAACCACTCTGTCCTCCTCTCTGTGAGCCCCCAGTCTTTAAGGTGAAGAAAAGAGAGGCATGATGGGAGTTGCAGTTTGCAGTTTCAATAAGGAGCCTGGTGGAAAAGGCTGAAAAAGGATCATAGTAAAGGATTTACAGTAGGGGGTCCAGTGCCAGGGCAGTAAGAACTGTAGTATCTACAGAATTTGCAGGGAGGTGTGTAGTGGCTGGAGTGGCTGTGGGGTGGAGGTACCAGAGGGAGGTAGGAGCTAGAGGTGTAAAAGCAGGAGGGCTGTAATAGGCAGAGGAATAGCTGTGGGAGAAGGGGTGGGAGGAGGAGTAAGGGGAGGGGCCGAGGGAAGGGTGTAGAGGACAGAGGAGGCGCGTCAGGCTAGAGAGGGAGGCCGAGTTCCAGGGGTGAGGGCTCCACGTGGAGGCGCCTGAGCCCCAGAACAGAGACCGGTATGGAAAGGGGCAGATCCTGGCTGGCTGGGTCTGGTGGTGGTGGTAGTGGTTGGGGAGAGGTGTGTGTGTGTCTGGGGTGTGAGTGGAGGCCACACGGGGCCAGAGGCCAGGTGACAATAGTGACATGAAACTGTGGGGTCGACCACAAGCGTCCACTTTAGGGTCCACTGGGAGTGAGCCAGTCTCAGGGGTTGAGATGGGGAGTCGCGCCGAGGGTGGAGGGCCTCCAGAGATGGGGGGCTCTCTGGCACTGAGGCCAGCCTGTGAGGTGACCACAGTGTTGATACCTGCAGGGGGCATGTGTGAGGTAGGGGAGGTGAGGCTGAGCCAGGCTGCAGCAGCTGCATGACCATGAATGACTAAGGGGCACAGTGGGATCATCAAGGAACAACTGGCAGAGAAGGACTAGTAAGGCCAGAAGCAGGGAGGCTGCCAGGAGCCACAAAGCTGAAGTGGAGCCATGGGCTGAGTTAGAGGCGAAGCCCGAGGAAGGGGACTTACTTTGGGGTGCTGGTCTTCGCGGGTCAGCCTGCCCCCACGGGTGCAGTGGGTCTGCTCTGATCAGCCAAATCACTCCAGGCTGGGTGAGCAGTTTCTGCTGGATAGCCATCCGGAGGAGGGGTTGAGTCTTCTTCTCATCCTATAAACTGCAGCCAGCTGTCTCTGCATCTCATCCGTTGGGTCACATACTCATCACACCTGAGAGCAAGGTTTCAGGAGGGTTGAATGAGACACACAATGTGGGGATCGAATCAAAGAAAGTTACCGTGCAAAATCCAGCCGTGGGAAGCTTGATATTTGCAACATTGTGCTTAACCACTTTTCACCACTTGGGGGCAGAGTAAGTCCAAAACAGCTGAACCAGACAAAAACTAACATATTGTTGTCTTATAAAAGTTATTATGACATGCTGGAAGCAAAGAAGTTAGTTTCTTATATTCGGCTGACAGAGTAACATTAGCATTCATTTGGCCAAATAACATCGCTCACATAACAAGTCCCTATCACTTTCCTTTCAGCTCTGTTTGGTCTTTTGGCCTCTGAAACTGAACCATACAGTAAACCAAGACTATGCTGTAAAAAGAGGCTCAGAAGTAGAGAGTTGAGAATCTGCTCTGTATTCCTGACTGCAACCAGCATGTTTCACACACCTTATACAGTCATCCTCACTGTCAACGTAAGAAAAATACTGAGTAGTGGAGGCTTAATCCCTTGTATCTGGTCTCTGACCTGGTAGCAAACATATGGCTACTTAGAGAGGAGAAAGTGGCAATCCTCCTTCCAAGCGCCTTGACTCATTCCTCAGCTTCATCCTTAATTGTCAGTTACCATGGATTCTCTACCTCATACTTACTCTTAAGGTTGGCCAGAGCCACTCACCGTCTGGTGAACAAGCACACACACACACACACCGTAAGCTGTTTTATGTTTTGTGAATACACATGCATTCCATCACTAAATTTCTACTTCCATCACTTTAACCATATGAAGACATGCACTATCCAAATATGTTGCTATGAAAGCACAGATCCCTCACTTGAATGTGCTTAACATCCACCATATGTGCCATACCTAGGTAGGGGTCAATATAATACATAGTGCGTACAACAACAACTCTTCAGGTTAATCTGTATATATACAGGGAATGACTCTGATTTCTAATTACATAGTTTGCACTGTGTGTAAATCCCACATCAGTGAAGTTGTCAGATGTCAGTTGTTGTTGTTGGTTTGGTTATCGGCGGATAATGTTCATGCTGAATCGCACAAATCTACACACACATCTAAGCAATATAAACCACCAAATAGCAATGGAAAAGTTTGAGGACAGCCAAGTGAATCTTGGACTATACGCTACTGGATTGTTCCTAAAGGTGCTGTAAACCCAGCACAGCTGTTTTTAGATTATAGTATCAGTGATTCAGCATAGAGACATTATCTTTAACAGCCGACAGCAACTGACATCGTAGCTTCACTGATATTGGATTTACACACAATTACAAACTATCTACTAGAAATCGGAGTCATTCCTGTATATGGATTAACCTGAAGGTTGTTGTTGTACGCACTATGTATTATTGACCCCTACCTGGGTGTAACACATGGATGTTACATTCAGAAGTGAGGGGATCTGTGTTTTCATGGCAATATATTGGATAGTGCATGTCTTCCTTATGGTTAGTGACGGTAGAAATGAGAAATTTAGGTGATAAAATGCGTAATGTATTCACAAAAGCATAAAACAGTTGCGTGTGTGTGTGTGTCAATATTCACCAGACGGCAGAGGTGCTCTGGCCAACTATGGAGAGTAAGTATGAGGCAGAAATCCATGGCTTGTTACCATGATGAAGCTGAGGAATGAGCTGACGCGCTGAGAGGACGCCGCCACTTTCTCCTCTCTGCGAGCTATGTTTGCTACCAGGTCGAGACCAGATACAGGGATTAAGCTTCACCTACTCAGTATTTTTTCTTGCCCGTTGACGGTGACGGTGGCTGTATGCAGTGTGAAACATGTTGGACTGCATTGGGAGAGCCACAGAGCAGATTCCTCAACTCTACTTCTGGTACTCTTTTACAGCATGATCTTAGTTTTACTGTATAGTTCAGTTTCAGAGGGCCAAAGACCAAAACAGAGCTGAAAGTGATAGTGGACTTGTTATGTGGTGTTGTTGGCCAAATGAATGCTAATGTTACTCTGTCGTGAATATATAAAAACTAACTCTTTATGTCATAATAACTTTACAACATAAGACAACAATATGTAGTTTTTAACATTCGCTTATTTTGGACTTACTCTGCCCCAGAAATGGTGAAAAAGTGGTTAGCATTAATGTTGCAATATCAAGCCTCTACGGTTGGTTTGCGTAACTTTGCAGTTGAAGTCACATCATTGTGTGTCTCATTCAACCCTCTAAGGTACTTGCTCTCCTCAGGTGTGATGAGTGAGCCCAACTGGATGAGATACAGAGACAGCTGGCTGCAGCCGAGATGAAAGAAGACTCTGAACTCCCTCCTCCGGATGGCCATCCAGCAGAAACTGGCCTCTTAGCGCCTGGGAGATTTGGCTTTCGATCGGAGCAGACCCACCGCACCCAGTAGGGCAGGCAATGAAGACCAGCACCCCTGACCGTCCCCTTCCTCGGCCGGCCTCTAGCCTGGCCATGGCTCCACTTCAGCTTTGGCTCACAGCAGCCTCCTGCTCATTACTGGTCCTTCGTCAGTTGTTCCTGATGATCCCACTGTGCCCCTTAGCCCGTCCGTAGTCAGTCCCAGCTGCCTGTCGGCTTCATGTCTCCTACCTCACATGCTTGCTGCAGTGTATCAACACCAGTGGTCACCTGCAGGCCTGGCCCTCCAGTGCCGAGGCCCCCCCCATCTGGAGGCCCCTCCACTCCTCAGCACCCGGACCCCATCCTCAACCCCCTGAGAACTGGCTCACCCCAGTGGACCCTGGGGGTGCGGACATTTTGTGGTAACTCCCCAGTTTCAATGTAACATATCACCCGCGCTCTGCCCCGTAGTGTAGGCCTCTCCAGGCGCACCCCAGACTTACCTCTCCCAACCACTGCCACCACCACCAGACCCAGCCAGCCAGGATCTGCTTCTCCATACGGTCTACCAGAGGCTCAGGCGCTCCGTGGGAGCCTCACTTTTGAACTCAGCCCCTCTAGCTGACGCGCTCCTCTGTCCTCTGCACTCCTTCCTCGTCCTCCTCCTCCTCCCTCCCTTCTTCCTCCACATGCCTATTACAGCTCCTCTCCTGCTTTTACACCTCAACTCCTCCCTCCTGGTACCTCCACCTCCCACAGCCACTCCAGCCACTACACACCCTGTACCCCAGATACACAGTTCATGCTTTTATTTCTATAAATCCTTTACTATGATCCTTTCTTTTCCACAAAACCATGTGAGGCACAACTCCCATCATGCCTCTCTTTTCTTCACCTTAAAGACTGGGGGCTCACAGAGAGGAGGACAGAGTGGTTTCCTGTTTCCCAGTCCCTGTTTTCCTGTGCCTAAGCCTTGGCCATTGGGTTCTGAATGTTCAGTGACTTTGCTCAGGGATTTGACATAAGGAGCACAAGCGGCCCCGCCTTCCTTTTATTCTGAGACTTCTGATTGGTCCACAGGAAGGCGTTAAAAGAGACTTTTTAATGGGAGTTTTTAGCATTTAGGTTCTTCAGGTTGAGACCACACATGCATGAAGTGAATAAAAGAGACAGAGACATTCGGACATTGACTGGACGCCGGCGACACTTTCATAGCTTTCAGCAGGGGAGCCGCGGCATTAAATATGTCACTCTATATTCAATGTAATAACCACTCTGTAGTGAGTCTCATATACTATTATTGTGCTTGGATTCTTCGGGTTTCAAGTATAGTTGACAAATTAAGTGTCTAAGTGTCATCCAAATATGTTTGAAGTCAAAAGCGTTTATACGTATTTTGGATAGCCACACTAAAGAGTGGGGTGAGAAGTGACTGGTACCACTGGAGATAACAATGCATACTTTCAGACAGTCTCTCCTCCAAGGTATTCATGGTATTACACTCTGCAGCAGTGGTACACCTACACACACCTGGCCAACTGCTGCAGTCAAGTCCGTGTGGTTGTTGGATTGTTGTTTCGAAAAGTTACAACAATTGTCAGACACAGCTTCCCAAATTCCAGTACTGGAGGGGTCCGAGGGGAGAGTGCTTGTGTCATCGTTGAGCCCTCCTACAAGAAATTTAAACATACTGACTCATTAGTGTTTCAACTTTGATTTCACTCAGTAATCTCACACAGACTCACACACACTTTGTATGATGAAACTGCTGTGGATGAGGAGTGATGAAGTAGTCACTGGTATGCACTGGATATTTTGTCAGGGCAGGCACTGCTTTCCAACCCGAATCCATTAGTGCATCTCAATGATTGTTCTTCATTTCTTGTCTAGGGTTGTTTCCATCTTCAACTCAACCTTTAGTAATTTTTGTCCATCTCTAGCACCACCCAGT
Source organism: Lates japonicus (assembly GCA_033238685.1). Taxonomy (NCBI): domain Eukaryota; kingdom Metazoa; phylum Chordata; class Actinopteri; family Centropomidae; genus Lates; species Lates japonicus. Next base: position 43,309 of record BRZM01002673.1, on the reverse strand, counting down.
GGTTTGTTCTTATATAGCCATGTACTCAGCTATGCATGTTCACGTTTGGATGCTCTTATACTGCAGACTTCCTTCCCCTTCCATATGAAAAATGTATCTGATAGAGGTGCAGGTTGTATAGAAGGCTGTGACAGAGAAAAATTCATGAGAAGGTGGAAGGGGGGTGGAGAGCACTCAAACATGGCATATGACCAGTGTAGGATCAGCTGAATCCCATGGTCTAGTCATTGTACAAGGAAGCAGTATGACTTGGAGTTGGCTCAGCAGTGTCTCAGTAGTCTGAGTTACTTTTTCCTCATGTATTATTTGGGCATACCTTAAGCAGATTAACTACTAAACGCACCGATGAAGTAACTATCAAACTATGAAAAAATAAGCTGATCATCTACCTAAGGAGAATCCTCAACCAGCCGAATTTCTCAAACATGTCACCTGTTAATTATTGTTCAGATACAGCAGAGTGGCACAGTTAGTGAGGAGGTTGTTTTCGTCACAGTTCAAATGAACTTTTTAAAGGAGGTATATGAGAATAAATTAGTTTAAAAGATTACACCTGCATATTTTCTCAAAACTAATAAGTCACACACACTGAAATAAGAATATACTCAGAAACCAGGTGATTCTAAAGTGTAACCACATTATCACATGACTTTGTATCTTGCATCACCCACTGACAGAGGAAGAAGTGATCAAGACTATTCGGCACCACCACAGCTGACATCAGTTATACTATTGCAGAACAATGCAGCACCCTCTTGGCCTCAGGGCCATCTGCAGAGGTTTGTCCAGCAACACAAGAATGAATGTATTTGGATTATGTGAGTTTGTTCATGGCACTGCACCAAACTCGGGAATGTGAAACAGACTGCTGCCTAAGGTTAAATTGGACTACAAGTCAGAGTAGTTTGGGTTCAGGAAATGACATTTGTACTCTTTTATCAAGATCACACGAGAGACTGATATCAGTTTTACCTGGAGGTCCAGTACAGAGATAAGTCTTGGATGTCTGAGCATAGTAGCACAAGACTTGGAAGCAGGGGAAAACTAGGGAAGAGGGAGGACTGTAGTGGCTAGTAGTGATCATACATTACACAAGATGATGCTGATACTTATGGTCACACCATATTGAAGCATGATTTTTTGTGTGTGTAACACTTTTGTATGATTCGTTAAAGTGAGGCCAGATCACATACAAACAGGTCCTTTAGACTGAATTTGAATTCATTTCAGATTTTGTTTAGGAGTAACTGCCAGTTGTGTCTTTGCAACCATTTAGCCACTATTTTTTCACAACTCCATGGAGTCTTTCTGCCAAATGGTGAATGTTATCAGAATCTGAACTGGTATTGTTCAGACCCTACATGAATAACAGCTCATAAGACTGAAATAGATTTTCCAGCAACTACCCATTGCATGTGGTTAGCTGTAATCCTATTCACCAATACATCCTCACCTCTGTACTTGATTTACAGTTGACATTGATCTTCTCTTTGACCTGAGTTGATAGCAAACTTGTCTCTTAAAATATCTGACACCTTTAACTATTGACTAGCATCATGTCTGAGATCCTACCAGTTCCAGCACATGATACCATGTCCCTGTGTCTGTGTACCTTACAGAACCTATTATGCAATTACCTACACAGTGTAACTAATAACTACCTGCTCTGGCTGATTGTCTTTTGTCTGGACACAAAACCTTTTTATGTGCTTTATTTTCATTTCACAGCTGCCTCAGGCTGAAATGCTGTCTTTTTATGTATTTGTTTTAGCTCTCTGTGTTGGATAATGACTCAGCTTGTCAGATAATACTTGGAACTGTCAGTGAATATTTTTTGTCCTGGAGTTTTGTCCAGAATACAGACTTTGCAAATATTGCCCATGTCCCCTACAACTTTTCTCAATATACCTCTCTTTTCTCTTTCCATCATTGGAACTTCAAATACTCTTCTTCTTTCTTTCCTACTTATTAATTCAGCCTGTCATTGTTGTCTGTTGACTATTTACCCTTGTCTGATACTGTAAATCAATACACACCCTCATGCCTACAACACAAGTTTTTCAATATGCAACATGAGACAAAACTCATTTGTGAAGCACCTTCATTTTTGATTTCAAAATCAGCTGTGTTGAAAGTTATCTTGACAAAGTGGCCCCATCTCAACTTCATTTTTCCACCGACTCTACGTCAGTCTGATTTCTAAGATGCAAATGGCAGTTAATGAGGTCATCTTTACACTCACTGTATTGCTGTGATCAATGATTACCCTAATGGTGCATTTTGAAAAAGTGTAGACATGAGATGTTTTAGATGCTTATACCATCTTTTAGTCCTCAGTCTGTCTACCTAGTCCTGATATACTGCATTTACAGTCAGTACCAGGCTGATCCATCACTGAGACGGGCATAGTTTTTATTTTTGATAGCTGCCCAGAATATACTGCTGTATAGTTTTGGATTTGGATTTGGATTTTAGATGTATTTTCCTTCCTCTCAGCTACGTTTCACTTATTTTCACACAGTGTGAAATTAATATACACTTAGCTCAAACTTCAGTCATTGAGCAGCAATTTATACCGTTATTATGGGAGAGAAAGTTAAAAAAAAAACCTGAAGTGCTGACTCAAAAAGAACAAACTGTTTCTACCAGTATTTTGGAAGTTTGATACAAATTAAGTCTACATTGTCAAACTGCCACATAAAGCCCATCAATTATGAAGTACACTGATGCTATCAATGGTTGTACTCTACAAGTTTCATATTTTGGAGGGGATAATAGGGGCCAGTTTATTTCCTTCATATGATATTAAGTGTGCTACTGGATACACTTATAGGATCATACCAGACCTGTACCTGAAAATAAGGCCCTCAAACCTCTGGTACTGCTGCTCACTGACAGAAGTGCAGTGTGCCCAGTGCTGCCTATAGTGGCCGGCTATACTCCAGACAGAGGCACATCCTTTTTGTGACTTCTTAAAACATCCTATTATATAGTAACATCTGTATAGTCTACTAGCAGTGCATGATGAGTTATATTTTTGATTCTTCAATAACAAACTTTATAAGATGTATCAGTGTCTGAAATATTAAGCTGTGTTTTGCTGTGTGGTAATGCGGTTCACCTCTGGTTAAATTCCACACAGTAGTGAGTAAAATAATAGCTACTTGGGAAGTGGAAAAACATGAAAGTAAAAACACCACAGTGAAGTTTGATAGTTATCAGCGGTAATGTTGTTTTTAAAACCATGGCACCTTATTGATCTAATAACACCCACCTAAATACAGATTGGGACGAGATCAGTGTTTTTATTAAAACAAGATACAATGATTTTCTATTTTTTCAATCTGGTGTAAATTCTCTTGCGTTACGACAGTATTTTCATTGAGGCAAAGTTGTATATAAAGTACATTGGACTCAGAATATTAGGATCTTGTGGATGTAGCTTGTCTGTTGGCTGGGTAAATAAGGAACCCAGTGTGATCTCTCTCATACCTTACGCACATGCTGGCACATGCCTAGCACTATCGACCAACAAACCATATGCTACTGTCTGTGAAGGTCTCAGTCATCCCAGGTCACAGTGTTACACAAAAAGCATGGGACTTAATTGAGGTTTTGAAGACATTTCACCAAGGTCACCAAAGACTGTTGATCTTGCATTTTAAGTTAACTACCTCAAAAGCAAATTGATTGCCTTCATAAAACACTGTAACTGA
>BRZM01002672.1:130220-190298 GCA_033238685.1 Lates japonicus | reverse complement strand
GAGGTTGGAGGAGATTTGGTGCAGATGTTTTAGCACAAACCTTCCTCTCTTTCTCTCTCCCTCTCTACCTCTTCCTCATTCATGTATGCAAAATCTGAGAGGTTGTGAATGAGTCACATTGTATAAATGGCATCAGGTAAACAGTGAATGATGCATCCCGCTGTATGTACAAGAGAGTTTTATTATGTCGAGACGATGATTTAAACACTGAAAAAATAAAAACACTAAAAAATAGCACATTATTCAAAATGATAACTGAGCACAAAATAAGCTCTTATTGAGAATTTCAATTAAATACATCTAGATTTTTGACAATAACAAAAAAAGAACACATAAATATTGAAAATAAGACTGTAGCATTACAGATTTATTTTTATTGTCTTCGAGATCTTTGACCTGTAAAAGAGCCCTGCACTTATTTAGCTGAAAGATGGATATGTAAATTTATTTGTATTTTATAGTTTAACACATTAGGATGAAGAGTTGATGTACAGTGTCTTTTTTTTTCTTTTTCTTTTCCTTTTTTTTGGGCTGCACATATCCAGAGTATATGTGTATGGTAGGGCCGCCATCTTGGGTCCCCTGCTAACAACCAGCAGACTTTGATCCAAGATGGCTGCTGTTTCCCGTCTCACCGTGAAAATCTGATGATGCACACAGACGAACGAAGGTTGGAGGGTGGAGCCAGGCTGGCGGGCTGTGAGACTGGCTGCCAGGTGGCGGTCTGACCTGTGAAACACTCTGTAAACACCTGTAAACTTTATGTTACTCCCCTGGGTTCAGCTGCATTTTGTAGTACTTTTACACTTGTGCAGTTCCTCTGTAAAAAGACAAAATGTTTGTTGAAAATCTTTATAATAAACATAGAATTCTGCATTAACACCATGTCAGAGTCTGTGTGTTTGTGTGCTAAGAGAGACACTTCTAATAAATGATACTGTGAGTGCACAGTCCTCCAACCTGCTGCTGGAACAGGTAAAAAATAAAAGCACTTTTTAAAATCGTCCCTGCAGTTGCAGCTCGTGAACTCTGGAGGACAAAACAGTCTGGAGGGAAGTTTCATCAACAAGGTCAACACACATCAGCTGTATGAGTCACACCTGCACACAACAACAGGGAGGGTGAACAAATGTTGGTGCAAAATTGTGTCTGTATAATGAATTCTCTCCATTCAAGGAAAATGGACAACAAATCTAGATGATTGTGGTTTATCTATCGACTGAACACACTGCAACATGTTCCACGGGAGGAAAAGAAAATACACCACACCAAAACCTTTTTACACAAGCAACACCCTGGGACTTAATGTCATGTTGATTCCAGTATTTTTAGGGATTTCAGGGACAGCGTTTATATATTTTTATGTCGGGGAATAAAATTTATTGGCAAATACAAAAATACAAAAAAATCCAAATAGAGTCTTTATTTTTTGGTGTCTGATAAACAAGAGGAGGAACTTGGACTAATGACTTCAGAATCTCTAAAATAAAATGTGTTGTCATAATTGATTTTTTTCTCTGCATAGACTGTTAGAATTAATCATATCTTAGAAACTCATAATGTTTTGTTTTGTAAAGTAACTAGCTGCTAAATCATATAAGGAAGAGTACAATTAGTAGTACATATGAGTTGTAAGGTATTATTTATTCCTTGAGAAACGTGATGAGGTAAAAGTGCAAAACTGTGCCAAAAGTATTCAGTTACTTCCAGTAGGAGTTAGAGTGGAGGTCATCATATCAACACCAGCTCTGCCTCAGCTGCTGACCAACTCCGATCTCCACCACCACCTCCACCTCCCTCTCACCACAGGCATCAGGGGCTGCCATCAGTCATGGCGTCCAGGGGCTTTTCGTGGGAGGAAACTGAAGATGAACGGGAACAAGGAGAGTCTGGGAGAGCTGATCAACACCTGAACACCACCTGTAGCCTGCATGACCAGACTGGTAACTGACCGATCTGAGAGCAGATCAGACTCTGCACAGATCATGTGATTGATAAAGGGATTCAGATAGATGGGGGTGCCTCAGACATGGTGACATTTCAGGAGCCGTGTGATCAGGATGAGTTGCAAAGGCCTCTGACGTTTCTGTCATAATGGAGGAAAGTAACGAAGTACATTTACTCGGCATTGTAACTGTAATTCTGTTGAGCGCCCGGAGTTTTCTTCCATTTTCTGCCACTTAAACTTCTGCTCAGTCATCTGCAAAAGACACATCCTGTATTTTACTTAGAGGTTACTTTTCAAATAAAGTCATGGTTGATGACATTGATTATAACACAATGAGACAGAATAGCATTCATTCAGCACCACCCATACAAATAAATATCTGAAAACAGTCTCATAAAAGAAGAAAAAAATATCTTTTGCTTTCCATTCATAAATATCAAAGAAAAGCCTCCCACACAAAAAAACACAAACAAGTTGCCATAGTTGCTAAGTGAAACCAAATAGTTTTATGTACAGTTATATTATATTGCTGTTAATCCTGATCCTGTAAAGATAGAACCCCTCCTTATATTCAGCCACAAAGAGGCTTAGTCCTCCAGTCATTGCAGCGTTAGTGATGGACCTCTCCTGAAAAATAATGAATGTAAACCCAATTAAACAAATTCAATTATCCACCCCAGTCCCGGTCAGGAGGTCGCTCTTTGCACTACATCTGATCTGCCTCGACAGATGAACTTTAGATGCAGTTATACGGATAATGCACCGCTTTTCAGGATTGGGCCGTGAATATTAGCACTGATGATTTAGCACTGATAACGTATAAATGCAGATTTAAGGTTTGGTTTGAGAGAAACCAAGGCGTATCCACTCATACATTTATTTGTCTGTTTCTGTGTTTCAGAGGTGGTGTGTGCTGCTCCCTCTCCATCTACCTGATCATTGGGTCCAGTCTCGACCCCAAGATCGGTGTCGCAGCCCAGAACTGTTACAAAGGGCCAAGGAGCTGCTTATAGGGGAGATCAGGTATCCACCCACTGACTGGATGAATGCACCTACATGCATTATTCATAAAGCAGTCCAGTTTTATTAACCATAACCAGACACCTTCTTATCATTAAGGATACTTAAACTGTAGAGTCACACTAACACTGTTTTTTTTACATACGTGATCATGTCTTAACGTGTCTCCTGTCCCGTGCCCAAGTATGATAAAAGGACTGTGATAGACTGGTGGTGCTGGGACACTCTGAGCGCTCGGCCATGGTGTTCGGGGAAAGTGACGAGCTGATTGGCCAGAAGGTGAGATGCTTTCACCACTGCAGGAAAATTTCTGGTCAGACGCTTGGTCACCCCTTTAACTAAAGTTGGAGGAAGGTGAAATTAAACCTTGCTGAATAAAAGCAGGAAATAGAGCATGAATTGCACCTGCAAGAGTTTAAACACTGGTGTTGAACTGAGGTCCAGTCTTTCAGCTTTTTTTGTCTTCACAGTCAAACCAAGTCGATCCACACTGTGCGCAAACTGACAAACTGAATTTATAAACATCTACGGTCCGGGTTCTATAGATTCCTTCAATCTCTTGAAGAATTCTTTTTGCAGTAGCGATAAAAACCTGTCTGTGTCAATATGTCACACATCAGGTGTTCAGGATCCAGGTAAATTTGTATGCTTGATTCCTCAGGGTGGCTCACGCCTGAGAGCGATCTAGGTGTGATCGCCTGCATCGGGAGAAGCTGAGGAGCGGAGGCAGGGCACCACAGAAGTTGTCAGAGGCCAGACTAAGGTCATTATAAACAATCACAGTTTCATTGTCTAGATAATTTTCATTTAATTTGTTTTTATCTTTCCTTCATGTTCACAGATTCTTCTTTTTAAAATTATCACTGATTGCTGACTTCATTTCTGAATATATCTGAGCAATATCTCAGTTAATTGATTGAAAAGGAAAAAATATCAGGTACAATTTGACACTGATGCACTGTGTAAGCTCCTTTAAGTCAAAAAATGAATTGGTTTCAGTGTTCCAAAAGTGAGAAGTTGCTGCACTTTCTTCACTCTTCTGTGACAGTAAATTGAATATTACTGAGTTTATACTGGTAGACCCCCAGATGGGCAGTTTATAGACCAAAAGATGAATACATTCTCATTACTGTACTAGCTCTTCAGTCCAAGTGTATCTGCTGGTAAAACAACTTCTGGTTATGTCTTAATCCATAACTAAGAAACCTGATTCTAACTGATTTTGCTTCCTGTCAGATATGACAAGATTTTATTGATGATCTTTCCTGGTTACGCTCGGTTTCCACTTAACCTACTTCCATACTCTAAGTAGGCTACACACTGATTTAAAATGTAAATGGGTCAGTGGTTCTGCTGAAGCAGTCGTCAGGTCTTCTGTTAACGCAGGGAGGAGTTAATGAAAGCAGACTATGGATCTCTGCAGTGCTGTCCTGACTTTAGGACTTTCCTTAATCTAAAATTGATGGACCTTTACTCTTTTACCTCTGCGGTCAATTCACTTCTTTCCTGAAACTGTTCAGTGTCAGTGTTTGCATCAACTCATCATCATGTTAAATGTCAGAACTGCCTTTAGTTTATAGGCAGAGCCTCAGAGTTGATGGAGGATGTTGTTGTACCAGACAAATGTGAAGTGGACTGGGGCAAAAGTGGTGTTACGTAGAACCTGTGTACCATCGCACAGTGAAAAGACAGCCACCTGATCAGGTAACACTCATGTTCATGTTGGTGTCAGGCAGAGAACAGCATCGGATTTACTTTAGAATTCATCTGACAACATTGACCTGTTAAAATAATCGTAAATCAAAAGTATACACCATAGTTTGACTGAAAAGGCTGTTTCAGGGTTATTTATCAACATGTAGGGTCAGCTATTTTAAAATATTTTACTATAGAAAATCTCAGCTCTTTTGTTATTTACAGTGACAGACCTTCTTTCTTTTCTAACACCACTGACTCCTGCAGGATCCAGTATCTCTAGTAGATAAAACCTGAAGAGACATATCTGTGCCAAAACAACCTCTGGCTTTATGAAATTAGAAGAAGACATGGCACTCAGATTAACAAATATGTTTTTTGGAGAAAGAAACATTTTCTAACTATTAAAGAAAACTTTGAGTGTAGGTGGTGCTGTGGGTATTCATTATTTTCACCCACATTCATCTGAAATGAACATGAGTCTCAAACTGACTAAACTAAATGTCACATTTAACAGTTTATCGCACTCGTCCTCACTTCAGATGGTAGATATTTAAACAAAGAGTTATCATCATGCATTTGTAGTCCATCATCAGTATTATTGCCTTTAAGCAGTGCTCAAAGAGATAAATGAATGAAATGAACAAGTCACTGTAATGTCCCTCACAAGTGATGAAACATGACTGTGTGTCTGTGCCTGTTTGTCCAGGCTCAGGAGGTCCATGAGAAGCTGAGGTCGTGGTTGAGAGCCAACGCCCTGGGAGACGACGTACGTAATTTCAGCGTGATCATCTATGGAGTGTCAGCATCTATTCTCTTCATCACAGTTTTACTTTTAAAGCCCCTCCTTCTGTCTTATTTAGTTTTTGCAGCATGTCAAAATGAAAGAAATTAGCTGATTTTGAAGGAGTTTGACCTGATCGTTTCTGCGCCTCTTCCAGGTTCAGTAACGGGATAATCTCGCAGAGAGCTGATGCCCAGGCCGACGTGATCGGATTCTGTCGGCAGAGCTCTCTTGAAACCAGAGTTTGCCCACATCATCAACGCACGCAAGCGCGTAACAGACGCAGCTCCGACGGGACCAATCAAAACACCCTTTAGATCATTATGTGGTCACCATGTGTCTGCAGTCTGGCTGACTGACCCACAGACAGACGGAGTGTAAGTAGAGAAAGTTGCAAGAACACAGGTGTTAGGATTCACTCCACTAACACTGTTGGGTTATTAAATGCATTTAAACTTTTATCACTGGTGTTGATTTTATGCTTTAAGAGAGGCATCTAAGTCAGTAAACATCCTTACCATAGAGACAAACAGGACAGACAGAATATTAGATGAAGATGAAATGATCATTATTCAGGTTGTTTTTGTAATATAACAGATTGATAACAGTGTTGTAATGTTGATGTTACTGTTCACCCTACCTGCACTAACTGGTTACCAGGGTCCACATAAAATAAAAGCTCTGAAATAGAATGTACTAAATATTTAAACAACACGTATACAGAATCTATCTTCCGCTTGGTTTTCAGTTTTAAGTCAGGGACTTTATTGTGAAGGTCATGTATAAAGATTTATGTGGTTAACACCGCACTGCTGCTGTATGTTTAACACTGGCTGATGTGTGCTCATCAGATTAATGAGGGAGTAATGGTCTGGACCGGATGTAAGAAGAAAAAGAAATAAATGAGGAAAAAGTATAGTTTCATTCTGTGTTTATTGGCTGCTTTTGTATCTATGTCGATCTTCAACTTTTTTGTTTGTGTCAGTTTTCACAGAGGATCTCCAGTCTCAAATGAGCTTATGAGTAGCATTTTCTTGTTTCAAATATTTGTTTATATGATTTTTAGAGGCTAGAACTGTTATGAATCATTTTCACAAGAAAATGTAAATGTTTTGAACGGAAGTAAATGTAAATGGAAGAAGTTTTTGATTCTGTTCTATCCCAACTTTTTTGAGTCCCCTCTCAGAGATATGTTTTAATTACTGTTACCCTTTGAGATCTTTGAGCCGCCACTGCAGAGGATGAATGTGAATTTTTTTACTTTCTTCTGCTGATGGAGGAAAGTTGTTGCCGCTTGCTTTCCACCACTGGAGACAGCCTTTGCCAGTAAAGGATGAAGTTTGATGCTGAACTCTGCAGTCGTGTCATCCAGACTGGTAAAGTAAACAGCTGGTGACACGTTAATGTTAGCTATGTAGCGATAGCAAAATGTACATAGCACGTTTAAAGTTGACTTGCAAGTTTAAGACATGACCGCAATTTCAAAACACAGTCTACAACTTTTTGGAGTTTCAGAGTTTAGTCATAGAATAAACAAGGTCCTGTATTTACTGATGCATTGTAAGGGAAAGTTTCTGAACAACAAACACAAACACACACACAATAAAAAAGACAAACTTTTTAACTGTGATTGAAATTGTAAATTACCATCTTTTATTTCACATATTTTAAGATTATTTTCAATGACAAGCATTCTGTTAATTTATTTTTTTGAAATTCTTCTTTTCAACACAGCTATTCTATGGACATTCAGGAGGAACCGAAGGAAACAAAGGACCTAGGGTTTAATTTTTTTTTGTTGTTTTTCTTTCTTCTTTTCTTTAGGATGGAGTTGGGACTTTGCATGAAGGAAGGGACAAATAATCAGAATCAATGACGGACGGGAAGAGAGAGGATAGTTGAAACCGAGAGATGACACTACGTATAGCAGTGGGCGAGACAAAAGAGAGGAGGAGGACAGAAGCGGGTGGAGTGCAGGTACTCATGTCCAGGTGTGTGTGTGTGTGACAATAGCTGAGTGGCGTTCAGTGTTAGTGTAGTTTTCGTTGTTTCTTCACCAGTCCCTGAAACCGTTGTTTTGTGTTTCTTTTCATAACGCGCTGTCGTTTTTGGTGCTGAAACTTTATCATTTGTTTATTTTATCTCTTCAGTTGCGTGGTTTGTGCCCACAGTATTCTATAATATCTCTACTTATTTAACTCTCTGTTTTTACAATAATAATTTGCTTTTGCAGGTCTGTTCTGGCTGTATGAACTATTCCCTTTTAAAACTACAGTAACAGTGTGCATGTCTGGCTTTATAATGTTATATTTTATAATATTCCCCTGTACAAAGCGTGAGCGTGTGTTGCATCTCATGCACTTCAGTGTGTGTGTGCATACATCATCTCCCTACCTATAAGTCCAGTATATTTTATTTTGTCTTTTTGTCTTTTTTTTTGCTTGGCTCTTTTTGCTCCTGTGTTTCAAGTGGATCTGTGTGTGGATCATTCTTTTGCTATGGCTCATTCTGTTTGTGTCTGCTGTTTATGTGTGTTTCAGTGCATGTGTGTGTGTGTGTGCGTGTGTTTGAGCCATTCTGTCCGTCTGTCTGTCTGTCAGTTTCAGGCGCTGGGGTTCCTGAAGTTATTCATGGAGCGAGCCTGGCTTCAACTCCTCCTCAATCCCACAGAGAAGAAAAGTATATAGAGGTAAATTATTCAAAGCTGTGCAAGACATTTCTGTCTAAAATCAAAAGTCAGTCTGTAACAGGAGGGTTCCTCATCCTCTGCACTTTTGTGATGATGGTTTTTACTCTGTGTCTAAATGTGACAGCATGAACAACATGTTAGCTCATCTCAGATTTTCCTTTTACACTGTATGTCCTCATTGAGGATGTAAATCTTTACAAATGGACTGCCAAAGGGTTTTCCAAAAAGGCTCAGTGATTTCTAAAACAGCTGGTCACTGTCATTTTTTATCAAATGTTATCAAACTGGAGCAAATAGGCATTATGGGGACCATTGCATGGATTACTCCAACATTTTGTGTTGTAGGAGAAGTTAACAGATGGTAAGTGTGGGACTGAGTCAAATAAAACTACAGTGTGTGCCTGATAATGAAGGAGATGTCAGCCAGTGCAGCAGTGTGGCCTAACATGTGTTTTTTGTTGTTTTTGAAACAGTGGAGTTTCACAGCCAGAGCAATGAGATCTTATCAGCCTGGACACACACACCGCTTGTTAGTGGGAGACATTAATGGTTGGTTTGGGCTTTTCAAGTGGATTTGTTGGACAACAAGAATGGCACCATCACTGCTCCTCGTGAGCCGAGAACAATGAGAGTTCAGCTGATGCTGGTTTTGTTTTCAGCCTCTTTCCTGCATGTTTTTGTGTTCGCACCTGTCCTCAAGTGCACCAATTTATTGACCAGCATATGTAATTTTTTTCACATGCACCACCACCGTATGACAAACTTCCTGCCCAAATGACTCTTTCTCTAAAAAGGCCTGTGTACAGTGTGTGTGTGCATGTTTGACTGCAGTGATGCTTAGCGCTGGTTAATGCTCCTGTAGTCTCTCTCACCTCCACCTCTCCTGCGCTCTCAGCAACTGGGATTACACCGCTGAGCTGATCTCATTCCTCCTCCTCCTCCCCTGCCGCTGACTGGCTCGGACATACAGTGACACAAGGCCATGTCGCCTCATCACACACTAGCCCCTGGATGCTAAGCTTTAAGATGAGCAGCACCTGAGGAGCGGGTTATAGCCTGCTGCCAGATTTGGAGCCAAAAGAGATACAGGGAATGTTTGACAATGTTGAAAGTGAGAATTAAATATTAAATCAGGCAGGGTACCCCGGACCTTTAAAATAATGCTAAAAGATATGAATTTAAAATTGCAAGTTTCCAACAGGAGTCATTACAAGTCATAAAAAGGGTTTAAAGACTCTAGAAGTTTTAATGAATCTAAAGTCGTGTAGATAAAAAGTTCCAACCTGACTTCAAGTTTATATCAAGTCTTGCTTCATTGAAACAATTTGGCCTGAATTAAAATAACTAGAAATTAAATTCTACCCAGTTTTTCACTTTAAGAGGTGAAACTCATGAAATCTCCTCATTACGAGACTGTTTATGTTATTTTTCTATTTAGTAATACACTGAATTTGCAACCTGTCTTTTTGTGTATAACCCAATTTATCAAGGGCATCCCCTGACTGTCTCCTCCCTTCCCTCTCTGGGTCCACCCAGTGCTGTGTCTGGGGTATCATCAAGACAACTGGTTGCACCTGATGATGGGAGGGGCTTGTGGCGAGGTCCGTTGCCCTGGTCGAGACAACCTCCTCATCTTTAGCTGGCCCACCACTCATCCAGACGCGGCATGCTACTGACTCCTACATCTCTGTGCCTCATTGTATTTTCTTTGCCTAATAAATTAAATTACAACAGTAACTCCCCTGAGGTGTGTAGGGACTCGCTGTTACAAACCTGAGCCAAGTTTGTTACAAGACAAAGAAAAGTGGTGATTGAAATGGGTTGAAAATATGGTTAGACCCAGATGAAGGATTCTGTGTCCAATAACATGTAGAGAGGTGGGGAGCCTAGTTTACATAGAGAGGCCAAATTATGAAACCAATCGGGAAGACAAGAGACCAACAACACAGGATTGGTTATTTTTTCTTTACTTAAAATCCTGCTTCTTTATTCAAAGTATTTCTCTTTCATTTACCCTCAAACACTGCAAAATGTCGTCCCAGTGAACCTTAACTGAGCTGAAGAAGTGAACTGAAATGAATTGATAAGTTCACCTGAGTGTTTCAGAGAGAAAGAAAGAAGGAAAAAGAAAGAGAGGGGATTATGTCTGCAGTACACTGACCTCATGAGCTGGTTGTACGGCCACCTCAGATCTGCAGGGGGCGCCAGTCTTTAATCTGCAACAGAGAGACAGAGAGAGACAAAGAGATGAAGGAATATCAACATGTCGCTGAGAATGTTTTCACTCCTCAAAGTCTGAACCAAGGTCCATAGTTTTGTTACACTGTTTACTTTTTGATCCAGTTTATTTTGGATTCTCATTGTAATTTTATGGTGCTTAATAACAAACTTTGATGATGATGATGATGTCTTACAAGGTCATCACCCACGCAGCCCAAATTTTCTTCTGTCTCAAAGGGCTGCTCTTGAGGTTAAGAACTCATCTCTGATAAGCACAAGGTCCTCACAAACACTGGGATGTACAGACATGTGCACCCTGTCCAGTGCACAGTCCCACCACCAGGTCAGCGATGATGGTGTCCTCTGTCTCCTCCTGGAGTCATGACTGGACCATCACACCCCAACCATTCGCTTCTGAGCCAGTTTACACCTGAGAGACAGAGATAAAGAGAGAGAGAGAGAGAACAGACCAGGTGTTACAGCAGCTGAACAAGAGTCTGAAAAGAAACACCTAGAAAGTGTGAATGCAGGAACAAGCATTGGTGGCAGCGGCAGAGATGCAACAATGACAGTAAAGGCTGGGCCAAACGCTTTCTCAAAGTTTGCACAGGTCTGGGTCCCAGCTTTAGTTTCAGGTGGTACATCTCCAGGTTCGGGGTTTAGATACGAATATTTGAACCAGTGAACCTCTATAGCAACAAGATGTAAACCATGTGAAAGTCAAGGTCACAGAACACATTCATCTTGGCTCTCTGCTCAGTGGATGACAACATGTCTTGCATATATTACTGTATGTTTATTGGACAAGTTAATTAATCTGATTGTGATTTATCTTGCTAGTTGCAGCTCATCTGACAGACATTAACCTGCAACCAACATGAAAATGAAGACCGTGTCTCGGGTCAGTGTCTCCTTTCGCTTGAGTTACTGGGAGAATATATCAGATTAACAACGCAGGGAGACTTTCATGACGGACGGTAATACACTCCAACTTTACCGTCATCAGCTCTTGCTCTATCATTTTATCTTCACCCTCTCTACCTTTCTGCTATAACCGCCTCCGCTTGACTGATAGCTCCATAGCCCTGAGGACATTTTTGTTAAGTCTGAGACTGATGATACATTATCTGCAAACTGAGAGCACACTCTCCACAAGATGTCAGCAAATATGAGATAGCGCGAACACACAGTCCCAGTCGCTGCATCAGTACATTTGATTGACAGCTCCTGTCACTTCCTTCGTCCTCATTTATCTTCTGTAAAGGTCTGTTTATCGCCCTCCTCTGTAGGCACAAGGTCAACATGGCTGACAGGTAACGACTGATGTGACTGACAACATGCTGACTGCCTGTGTGTGTGTGTTTGTGTTTCCACACTGATAGGCAGAGCAGTTGTGGCCCTGCATCTCCTTGAAGGCTCTGTGTCTTCAGCCAAGATGGACGACCTCTGGCCATGTCACCGCCCGCCCCACATGGCTATATTAGTTTTTCTAACAGTTTGTGGAGAGCACCAAAGTGCTGGTTCACAGTATGTTTGATTGACAGTGATGAGTCATATTGTAGCCTGTTTGCCTCCTAATAAGGCAATCGAGGATTTTGAACCAATGCTGAATATTTTATTCAACCATCCTTTTAATTGTCCAACTTACTCTTGAGCCTTCTTCTTGCATCTAAAATCTTTGTAAACTTTAACAAAGTAGACGTGACGCCTGTATGGCCTCGGGACGGTGCCGACCAGTTGACTCTTGAGCAGCAGGCAGTTGCAGGCCCGCTTCCTCAGCGCTTTCTATCCTCTTAGTTGGTCACAGTCAAGTCATTCCAACAACCTGGATCCCCACCCACAGCCAGATGGACCAGGCCTCTCAGTCATTCTGGTCAAACGGGTCTCAATGACACCACTGGGGCAGGGGAGAGAAGGAAGTAGTTACAAAACAGATTCTGCAACTTCATGCCCTAGATGAAGATTAACTAATCCACCTGTGTTGTTGACAAAGCCCTGGTAGATGCCAGGCCAAAGCAGCCTCTGCAGAGATGTGCCTCTGGATCTGTGGCGATTTGAAGTCCAGATCATTTTCCATCACGGTAAACTCTGAGGCGGCCATGTTATCCATCCCACCACCACACCTTGGGTTCGTGAAGCCGGCCTTCTCTATGGCTGTCTGCAGACCAGATGGGGTAGTCAAAGCAAAAGAAGAAGAAGAAGAGATGGAGACATAAGGAAATGTAAGGCAAGAAATAGAGGATGATTTGCCTCTCAGTCTGCTGTAAACAGATTTCTCTAACTCGGCCTGATTGGTGGAGCTTAGTGGGACAATATCTCATCTCTACGATCTGAAAAATTAATGCAACCTCCTTTACAATTTTATTAGGGAAATTTTTGACTTATGGGTATGAGGAATAAACACTGCAATTGGAAAATCAAAGCTAAAAGGACAGTGATTCTGAGACAAGAAATTATATCGGTTACTTTGGCCTTCAGTTCTAGCCTGATTTTATTATGCAACCAATTGTGATGTATTTACATTTGCCAAAGTAAACGCTGCCTTTGGTATGTTGCTGAAAGGTCAGGCTCAGAGATAAATGTCAGATTTTTATCTCCTTAAACCAAAGCTTCTTTTCCTGACTCATGCACTCAATTCTTTTTCCACATATTACCTGGCTTGTTGACAGAACATCAGTGACAGTTATAGAAACAGTCCTGTTCACCTCGCTGTTCTCAAGGATGTTGGGAGCGAAGCCTCGGCCTCCCACACATTGGTGGCATCCTGGCCAGATTTCTCCTGAATCACCCCCAGTGTGTGGTACAGCTCCGATCCTATTCAACGCCTCCTGAGAGACACAGGGAGGAAGGGAGGAAACAGAGAAGGACAGAAGATGACGATGATAAGAAACAAAAGAAAATTTGCATAAACTGTTTTGAGATTAGTTCTTACTTGAAAGACTCGCCCAACGGGAGAACCATGAACTCCTGTATGCCAGTTTGTTTCCATGAGATCCTCCATTTATCACATTAAAGGCCTGGAGAGGAGGTGGAGGAGGGAAAAACAGAGAGAATGACAAGTTAATCATGTTTTAATGAAGTTTAAAGAGCCTAAAAAGCCAAGAAACATCAGTGAACAAATATAAAAGGATCGAGTATTTTCAGAGAGAAAAGAGCATCACACAAAACTATTAAAACCAATATCTGATGAAACATTTTGCTTGGTTTGATCCTGAACCTGACATTTCACCGAGAAACATTTTTTTAAAGTTCTCTTGATATTTTAAAAACATGCGGATCTTCATCATCATCGCTCTTATGTGCTACTTCTTTCCATGAATGTTTTTTTGTAATTAACAGATATCCTGATGTGACAGATGGTGTTATATTTACACACCCAACATGAATGTGAATTATAAACATAACTGTAGTTTTTTACTTCGTTACCTGTAACAAGAAACATGGTCAAGCTGGAACCAGTAAATGTTTCTTTGTCAGAGAAACTAAAGCCTGTTTTAAAATCACGCTTGTTTCTTCAAGAATGCATAAAACATACAAAGACTGTCACAGCAGATGTTGTGTGTAGATGTTGTGCAGTTTGTGTTTGTGCCTTACAGGAACCGGCAGCACCAGCTCTGTGTTTCCGGCCAGGTCGGCTATGTGGCGTACAGGGGATTCCCTGTCTCTGCTGCACCGCCTTACAGATGGCTAGACACTCCCAGACGATGCCTTTACTTCTAAACTGAGCTGTTTGACAGAAAAAGACAGGAAATGACTCTCCAGTAAATAAATCGCTCTTCCTGCATTTGTAAAATTTAGTGCCTTTATTGGTATTTTTTAAATGTGTTCTTCAGTTCAGATTTAGTTTCAGGTCTGGTTTTAGCAGTTTTTGTAGCGTGTTGTGTTGTAGGAGCTGTAAGAGTTGTTACGACATGTTAAGAAACAGATTAGTCGTGTTGGCCTCAGGTAGAGGGTAATTTTGTTTAAATAGCCCCAGACACCCAGAAAAACCCTATTAATAACACCAGCCTTGTGGTGTGTGTTGTGTTTGTGTTGTTCTGGAGTCAGTTGTTTGTTGACACGAGTGACCTCATTTCCTGAGCTAATTAGCTAGTGTTGCACACTGTTGGCGCTTGTAAGCTAAAGACGAACGTCACCTCCTTGGATTTTCCTCAAAAACTGGTCCCAAGTCTTTACTCAGAACCAGTCCACAGGCTGTTATAGGCAACCATGAAAGTTGGGGAGGTCTCATTTTTAGTAGGTGAAGTGCCCTGGCATTCTCTCACATATACTCAAGTGATTTTTTAAAAATCAAAATAACCTCTCCAAGTCATAAAGCAGTAAAGGAAAAAGGAAGGAAAAAATCTCATGAACGGAGATAAAATTTGTTGGTGGACTGTAAAAGAAAATGAAAATAATGAAAATACCTCCTTATGATAAAGTTGGAGCAATAAGCAAAGAGAATAAACCTTCTGCCACTTGAAAAATGAAATCTAAACTCTCAAGTTTGTGTAAATCTGAATCACA
Organism: Lates japonicus; assembly: GCA_033238685.1. Taxonomy (NCBI): domain Eukaryota; kingdom Metazoa; phylum Chordata; class Actinopteri; family Centropomidae; genus Lates; species Lates japonicus. Next base: position 175,436 of record BRZM01002672.1, on the reverse strand, counting down.
GTTGTGTGTATTACTACATGGACAGAAAATGAATTAAAATCTTCCAACACATTCAGGCAGTTTATTCGACAGGCTTCCTGTGCCGGTTGAACAATTTCTTCCAGCACCATTACTTTCACGGCTTACCCTGCCTGAAATGATTAGTTGGCATGAGTGTAGATTAAAATAAACGAACGCCGATTTATTTATTAAGATGAGTTTGCTTTTGATGCTAAACCAGTTTGGAACAGCAATCTATTTGCTCTGTCTTGTTCCTCCTGTATTTATGCCTTTGTTGTCTGTGAGGCACTTTGTCACAACCCTGCCTTTGGTAAAACAGTTTTGTATGTGTGTGATCACAGGAGTGGAGGCCAGAGCTGCTGCACTGGGGAGATTTAGCTGGCTGGTAGAGTACGATGATGGGCGTTAGTCAGCACGACTCGCCTCCCGCCTTGTTTTTGACTCACATTTGCTTGTGCCGTCCATCTCGATCACAACATCATGTTGTCCAACTTCTCCTGCTCCACCACACTGATGTCCTGCACACACAGGCACAGAAACACACTATAAGAAGAACACACACACAATATACTGTATAAGCAAGTCAGTTAGCATTTGAAACAAAATGTTGTGACATTATTTTTCCTGTCATAACTACACTTTACCTACAAGTCTAGACTTGTGAACAAGTTGTTTGTTTTTGTTGATTAAGGTGAGAATTAGTCTCAGGTTTAGATTAAAAACTAGGGACATGTTTCAGTTACATGTGAGTTGATGCTGACCTTTGACCATTGACCTTTCCATCCAGCGCCTGGGCGTTGTTTAATAGCAAATGCACTTGCAGTCATCTGAGCACCCAAGGGTGTGTATGATGCACAGCAGCACACAAACATGCAAACCATTAAAAATAAAAGGTATGATGTGTGTTGCATAACATTGTGTGTCAGATGTTCAGACATAAATGAGGACACAGGCCAAAACACACCCATGATTAATTAAGAGATTCAAGTACAAGTTTTTGAACCATGCTACTGGTGCTAAGCACTTTTTGCCACAAATGTGGATTTGGCTGCCCTTAAATGCACTTGCTCCATGAGCTTTAGTTGTTAACATAGAGCCTTTGGGATGTTACATCTTGAGCCTGAGTTAAAAATGAGACTGCACAAGATCACAGTCCACTGAATCACACAGTAAATAAGAGGAATAGTTTGAAGACAGTTTCCATAAATTATACATAAATTATCCAAAGTCATAGCACTACCCACATGGAGGAGGAGTAATGATTGAAAAACCAGCTCTAAGAGGAGGCTGGTTTGGTTCTCGTGACCAGCAAAACCTGTTCATGTGGTTCCTGATACAGTCACTATTGTTTCCTTCAAATTAATTGAGAACCAGAGCAACAGACAGGTTAATTAAAGAAAAAACTACGTGAAGCGCCTTCTCAACAGCTTAGGAGCAGCTCTACTGGCAGGATGCAGCACCATTCTTCCAAAAGATAGTCCTTCATTTGGTGTTTTGATGGTGGCGGAGCACTGCTGGTCCCATCTCCTTTAGCTGTAGTTTCATGTTGTTCAAGAGACTGTTGGATTGAAGGAATTCTGGGAAAACGATGACCTCCTCAAAACTTCATAAAAGCAGGCTGAACTTAACCAAACAGTCAGGCTAGTCTTTTTTTTCTAGAGCTATATTACTCTTTCCTTTTATCATTATATATCATTAACTTTGTGTTATAATCTTGACAGATTTCTCTATTGTTTCTGACTGTGAAGTACTCTCTCGTCTGTTTTATGGCTTCATGAATAAAGTTCTGAGTGTTATTATCATCATAGCACCACACACACCAGCGCAGCCGCACCGATCCGTCTCTCTGATGTGCTCCGATGTGACGTTCAGGAGCTCAGAGCCGTTGCCGGCTGTTTTTTCCCGCCTGACTGATCACCGAGATTCCTTTCCCGGCATCTGCTACTGGGGGAAATTACCCATGCTGCACTGCTGCAGATATCTGAATCATACCATTGTACACACTGCACACAGTCGTACAATTTCTTACACACACACAGGAACACAAGCAGTAAAAAACACACTCACCTCATTCACTTTTCCTCCCTTACTCACTCACACTATTTTCTCACACAGACACATTATCATCATCTCTCATTCACGACACACACACTTTTCTCCACCATTACTGATAGCTGAGTAGACTTTATCTTATTCTCACAGCTTCCTGTCTGCCCATCCAGATGTGATAGTCATCTGCACATCGATCGACTGAATCTACACTGGGTGACTCCTCTTGTATAAGGTTGTTTTATTCACATTTTCAGCCTCACGAACTGATACAACGGATTCAATCTGAACAAAGAAACACAACTACAACACCCCCCCAGGTTTCTAAAAGGATGTTGAAGTCTGGAGGTTTGGTTTATCGCTCCATGTTAGAGCCTGATCAAAAAGATTACAGAGCCTGGGTGGAGCTGAGATGAGAAGAGGAACCACCAGGACTATGATCAGATGAAAAATAGAATACGGTATCTATTCGAAGCAACTGAGGCACTAAAATCCCACTAAAGTCCCTTACAGAATCTCTTGTTTGTTTAGCCCTCAGCAAAACCTGCATAATGGCCTCAGTGTAGCTGCAGCTACAACCTGGAACACCAGCCACTTCCCAGAAGTTATTCCTTTAACAAGAGCATTAATTCCCTTTTTGAGTCTCAGACGTTGTAGCTTTAAATATCGTTACTGACAAATTTACTGTATAAAGATATCTGGTCACTTACAGAGGCTATAAGAGCTGGACCCAGAGTATCATTGATGTGCCCAACTGCCTTCAAAACACCTAGAAGAGGGAACAAAATGAAAGGAAGTGAGTCAGAAAATGAAAACTGAAATCCTGCAGAAACTAGAAGAGAGAGACAAAAACGTAGTGGGTGTAATTTGAAAGGGGTTGCTCTCCCACGTAATGTAGCTTTATGTTTTTTTAAAAATGCAAATACCCATGCCTACACAGTTGATTTGTCTTCATACCTTTGCCCTTGTAGCGGCTCTTGTCTCCATCTCGGAGCTCCAGAGCCTCATAGATACCCGTGGATGCTCCGCTGGGCACTGCAGCCCTGAACAGACCTGAAAGACAGACAAAGAGTCAGAAACCGAGAGGGTGGTCCATAAAGCTCAGTGGGGACAGCCATGATTGGGAGACATAGCCTGATACAAACAGATGATACTGTGCAGCTAATAGAAACTCAAGCAGCAGAGAAACAGAGCAAAGCTAGATATGACTGAAACTGTTTGCAAACACTAACACGGCCAAGTTCAGTCACATCTGACTGTGCAGAATCTGAAGGTAATTAGAGGATGGAGAAAGGAGGCGGACGATTTTACCTGCCAAAAGATTCAGGAAAACCACAAGGTCTGCTCTGATGATTCAGAAAGATAAAACACCCTAAAACTGCGAGGACACACACGGCCTCTCTATTTAAAAGTCTCACGTATTTACACTTTTATAATATCACACATTTTAAATGCCAGTCTTGGTTATTGCTGTTGAAATATCTACCCTCATCAACATCCTCCTCACAGGTGGAAATGGAATGGATTTTACATAAAAGCATCCAAAGTCAGAAATAAAAATATTAGCTGCAACGGCTTTGGCTGCTTTTGATGTGAGAATGTACTCCGCTGTAATTAGCCCCGACCCATTAAATACAAACTCAGTGGAGGCAATTTTCTTAGCGCCTTTTAAGATAGAAAACAGGCTGAGTGCTATTTGAGCTTTTGAGCCCTGCCTGACACCCTGAGCACCAGTCCTACCTGCAGAGAGTTTATTGTATACTCTTTAAGTTTTAGTAATTTAAAAACAAATTTCTTTGCACCATATATGATACAATATTACCTAAAATGAGAGTAATCTGCAGGTGTTCTTCTACTAGTTTTAATCTCATTTCCAGGAGGTAAAACCTTACGGAAAAGTGTTTTAAAATTAATATTTATTTTAATCTTGTTGAGGTTTTGGCAGCAGCCTACAAGAAGAGACTAAGCTCCAGTCCTCCTTTAACTGAGAACTGATCGATCTGGACAGAGGTCAACTGAAGGTCATTCGATGTCAGAAACAATCTACAATTACAGCAGAGATGCTGTTGAGCTGCTGAGCTTTCTTAACTCTTTTTGGCAGATTTCTGACGTGATGAATCTGAGCTGACGTTGTTGTGGTGAAGATTATATTATCCCCCCCCCCCTCTGATATTTGCAGACAGGCACATTGACGGTCACCTTTCTCTGTGCGAAGGTCCACTTCCACAGTGGGGTTTCCCCGGGAGTCCAAGATCTCCCTGGCAACGATGCTGACGATCGACATCCTGCGAGACACAGAGAAGAAAGAAAGAGGGGAGAGAGGCTGTGAAATAACTGCTTTACCTTGTGGTAGATGTATTGTGAACTCTGTAGGAAATATGATTAATTTTTGACAGTTGCATTGGTTGTGTCAGCTTCAGTTTGACTTGAAAAGGAGGGAGTGAGAATAAAAGAGACCTCATGGGTAAAAAGTTCTTTTTTAAATCGCACATAAGCAAAGAACAACCTGTCAGAGGAGACGAGAAACAACATCACTGCAGATTCACTGTGAAAATCAAAGCTCACTGGTTTGTTTCACACGCAAACAGTATACAGTACAAACACACACACACACACACACACACACACACTGCAGTTACTTTGCTGTTTCTGGAAGCAGGTTGCAGAGTAGTATGCTAAATTATGCATCAGTTTACCACAGCTTTCATCCAGACTAGAATCTGCCAGTCTTGATCGTGAGGCTTTGGTGAGGCTCTATCGCACAATGAATTTCATCACACTAACAAGTGTGTGTGTGTGTGTGTGTGTGTGTGTGGGTGTGTGTGTATTGAAAGCCTGATAAATCTAATTCCTCTGTGCCACAGAGCTCAACAGCTCCAGTAACAAGCATCAGTGAGCCACTGTTGCACTGGGTGTACATGTTCACACACACACACACAAACACACACACACTGTAGTTTACTTTATTTCGATCCACACACCTGCTAAATACTCACTAGAGCACCAAATGTGGATTAATCGGGTCGCTTAAGAGAGTCCCCAGCAAATGCACCATTTAGACCTTCTTGAATAACATTTGATATAAAATACAGTGGCCAGCTGTTTTAGGAAATTACTGAGCCTTTGAAAATGAAAACACATATCTCTGAGATTATCTGAGATTTACTTCAAGAAGAATATTAAGTAATGGCACCTTTATCTCTAAAAGCAACTAGCACTTTTTGCCAAGTGCCACTCTAGTTTTATGTTGTTACTTCAGAGTAGTAAACCCACCTGTACCTTGACCCCCTGCTCCAGCAGTAGACCAGCTGAGCTTTAAGTCTGAAAGACAACCTAAACCGTGAACAGTGTATCTTCACATGCTGCACCTGAAACTGATAAAACTTTCACAAAGGTAAAATCTCCAACCTCACACCTGCAGAGGTGGCACGATGGTGTCAAGTATCAGCTACACCTCGTATGCAAACCTGTCACTTTCTTTCTTACAGTTCAACCTCTCCATTCACAATAAACTGTTCTTGCCTGTGTAATGTCCCAACCCAAACATCATGTTTAAACAGGGAATACACTGGATAATGGATGAAACCTACCAAATGCTGCTTTTCTAATGACTGCTGATTTTCACTGCAGTTTTTGCGCTGAATGATCAGCTACAGTAAAAGGTGAGTGTCTGGATAAAAAGGGCACCGGACTGTTGCTACAAACCCAAACCAGTGACCTTTCAGCTACACGACAGTCTAAAAGCAGTTCTGTGCTTCAGACTAAGAGCTTGTCAGATCGTCACACGGTGTCTGAAACCCCTGCATCCCCATCAACCTTTCTAAAGTCAGTACTGGGGACAGGAGGCATTTTTAGAACTTTCTGAAAGTGACAATCGCACCCTCTTCTCTTGGCGACTGGCAGGTGTGTAGAAGTGAGAAAGCAGCCAGGGTCTCAACTTTTCTCTGACGTTACTTTAACGTCTACAATCGAGTGCAACACCATAGATGCCTCTGAGGAAAGAATGTCCCAAAGTGAGCTTCATTCTTTTAGTGTACCCACTGTGAGAGGGTATAAAATCTTCTGCCTTTATAAGTGTTTGGTCGACTCTTCATATGAAGTCATGAAACCGTCAGCCCTCCCAGCTCGTCTTTCCTTTAGAATTTAGAGCCCATTTTTCATGAAACATGTTGAAATGGGTATGAAATGCTTTATGTACAATTACTGACCTTGTATTGCCAATATTCTGTTTGTGGTGGCTTCTTGATCAGGCCTTTCTATAAAACAGACTTTTCTCTGGTTAAATAAAGGAAAAGATCTCAAGCAGAGACTTTTCCACAATCACACTGTTCTTCTATCTATCATCACTGTTTACTGTTGCTGCTTCTTTTCTCCCATGAGAGACCAATTGGAAAATCCTGCAGTAGCGCTGCATCCAGAGATGCATCTCTGGGTGTTATATCTCCACAAAAACAGCTCAACCACAACAGCCTAAGTAGGTCAACGCGGAGCAGCACCAACCTCACAAGTGCTCTGTTTTTTAAAATCAAAAACCACCCAACAAGCAGCAACAATCACAGCATTTTTAGCCACCTTTATACAGTAGTGGATGACTCCATTGTCAAAGCAGCTTTTTTTAATGGATTAAAAAAAAAAACTGGTTGCACAAACTAGTTCTTACTACTTGTCAGTAACTGTTAGCGAAATATATAGCTAACTGAACTAACTGACAAAATGAATGCTAACGTTGCTTGCTAATATAACCCACGAGTAACCCAAGAGTAAAAGAGCTAATAATGGTCGACATATCTGACCTAAGTTTTTATCAAATGGTTTTTAATGTGTGAATGGGAAAATTTTAAATTACATTTTACAGTTTGAAAAATACTAAACATTATGCTGATGACACCAGACTAAGTGACAGTAATGTTAACACACTGTAATCAGATCATTCAGCTAAATCTGAAAGAGATGCATATAAAGTCGTACCTACATTTACTAATATGATGTTCGTCCTAATAAAACTGCTATTTTTGACAGTTATGTTGCAGCTTCAGCTTGCGGTGCAACTTGATTGTGTAAATTTTGTTTGGAAGTAGCTAGTGGTGCAGCCTGGTTCACAGAGAGTGATGTAAAGTCCATATTTAGTTCAGATTTGAACAACTTTGTCTTCATGTCCTGAACAACCTCCCAACAGTACATTCTCACAGTCATCTACAGGACAACATCAAAGGGGTCGTTTCTCTTTCATTTCTCTCTCTAAAAGCCTGAACAGCTCCACATCACATGATGAAAAATGTATTAATTCTGTTTGAAGATGTGTTTTAAATTCCTGGATCTCCACAACATTATTAAGCTAAATTAAATTAAGCATCCTCATTGTCATTTCACTATCATCCATGCTAATCTACTCTGTGGGTGTTTCCTCTCTCTCTCCTCATTGATATTCCAGGCACACAGCGCTGCAACGATATGTCAAAAAAGGCCTTTTATGCTGTCCTCGTCTCCATACTGTATGAATACTTTATTGATCTGTGAAGGGCTAAATCTGGCTCGCTGCTAGGTTGCAGAAACCTGTCACTGTACTGAGGCTGTCCTTTCCATACACAACGACAGAAAGATGGAGATTCAGAGTGGAGGGTGTGTCGACTGCTTTAGATGTTTATCTTATTATTGTACCTCTTTCTGTTGACTAAAGAATGCAGATGAATTTATGGTGTAACAACATTTAAGAGCATTTTTACATTTTGAGTTATCATGTGTGGACGTTAACCTCTCCCATCACTTTGACTGTTAATTTATGTAATAATAAAAAATAACCCTGATATATTCCATTTACTATCACAGAGGACAAAAAAACAGCAAATATTCCTATCAATAAATGTTGCAGGTCCTATTGTGTTTTTGTGAGGACAGAAGCTTCCAGTTTAAGTTTTAAAAACAAACTTGTCACAACAATAAAGATTTTTGCCACGATATAAAAAGAAACAGAAACGTCTACATCACAGATAATGCTGCGCTCCCTCCATCTTCTACACTGACTCTAAGACATCCTTTGTAGGCTGTTTTCTGGTCGCTTTCAATTCTATTTTGGCTTCTTTATGTTTGAGTCGTGATGATGAGCCATCGGCTGTCATTTGGTCAAAGTAGGTGACAAATTATGAATGTCTGATTCTTTTTATATCTTCTCATCTGGCTTTTATTCATTTCTTTTTGTTCCTTACAGATTTTAAACCCATTAAAATCCTTATTGAGTCATGTACAGTCTTAAACTTATGTAGTCCTCCTCTTCAAGATCTTTTCCTTATGTAATCCCTCAGTTTCTTTTTTCTTTTCTTTCTGCGTCTTAGATGTTTTTGGTCAGTGCAGCACTGTAACCTGATTAACAACACTGATATATGCATATTTATGGATATTAAAACAGTGTTCATGTGATCTGAAACTAATGATATTCTCGCTGGGGTTTGTAGCTTTTTAAATTTCTCTTTCTCTGCATAATATGTGCTCCTTTGTTGTCTTGTTTCCTCTGTAATTTCCCTCTGGTGTTTATCTGACTCTCAGCCTGAATGCAAACACATTCTGTTTATGTAAAACCTTCCTGAAGAAATTAAACGCTACACATTTCTTTCTTTTACCAGTCTCCCTGTCACCTTTCTTGTCTCCTGCAGGCACATAAATTCCCCTGGGTGTTGCTTTTAACCTGCTACAAATTCACATTACTCTTTCTGTCTCTCCTCCTGTCCTCAGACTCCTTTACTCAGCGCTCCTCTATCATACAGTACGTGATCTTTCTGAGCAACTCAGGAATATTTTCCATCCATTTTACACAGCGGCCTTGTTCCCCTCGCTGTTGGTCGATTACAACTTTGACGACCTACGAATTTGTGCTTATTCAGTTCTTACGCTCATTGTAAGTCACAGGGGATAAAAGCATCAGCAAAATGTGTAAAATGTATAAATGGTGCTCAGCATAAGAAAGAGCAGATAAGGTGCCTGACTTGCCTCCAGCATACAGAAACATCCACACACTCAGAGTCAAGGGGATTGATGCGTGGGTGATTTTCTCCACTGGCTTCTATTAATTTTAGTTTCTCTCTCTCTCTCTCTCTCTCTTTTGATGCTGTTTTGAAGCCCCACCCTGCAGTACTGCAGTTTTTCAAACAGTATCTCCTAAGGGTGGAGCAGCAGTACACAACAGTTATGCATCAGAAATTCTGCTTTTTCTGCTCTTTTTCTTGTTTCTGATCACATCCTTAAAGCATCAAAGCAACCGTTTGACAGTACATTGATACATACTCATTAATATTTCTCCACTAATTAAACTTTATACAGCGTGCAAGAATCTCACCTGGATCTAAATGTCTTCATGATACATTAAATCCTATTTCAAACAAAGTTTACAGTCACGCTTGTGGCTCTTTCAGGCTGTACTTCAGCATGCTGATGTTTAGCTAATAATATTCACTAGTGTCACCATCTTAGTTTAGTGTGTTAGCGTTAACATTTGCTGATTAGCACTAAACAAAGTACAACTAAGACTGATGGGAATGTCATTAGTTTTGCAGGTATTTGGTCATAAACCAAAGATTAAATTGCATTTTAATCAAACAGAAATATGCAGTAAAGAGGTTAAACATCTGTGATTCCTGTAGAACTGTTGTGTCCGATCATTTCTGTAACTTTTCGAAAACCAGCTTTCAGACCCACTTCACTCTTTGATTGGTCAGCTGTGAGGAGGCGATAAAAGGAGACATGGTTTGAACTTCTTTCCCTTGTTCTCTTTTTTTCATTAATGTGAACAGCTGAGTGCAACACTACGAGCATCTTCCAGGAGAGACTGTCTGAAAATGTGCGCCGTCATCCTCATGTGTAATCAATATCGTATCTACCCCTGTCTACAACGACCGGCTTTTCTCCTCACCTCAGAGTGAGGCCACACAGACCACTTAGAAATGCTTGATTTCCAGCCTGGTCAGCCTTTGCTTTGCTCTCTCTTGCTCTGTTCAGGCATAACCTGACTCTTGTGGTTCCTGTCATTTTACAAAAACCTCCTCTAACACCTTGTGATGAACAAAAGCTCAGTTTTTTATAATATAACAACAGATTTTTACAAATTTGTATATTTATTGCATGGAAATGTCATTCACACAACGTTCATGTGGCACAGTTTTAGTCAGATCTCTTTGGTCTGTTAAAATTTAAGCTGAAATACAGTATTAGTTATATCACCATGTAAAACTTGCTTGAACGTAACTTTATTACAAACACTTATTCTGTCTCCTTGTGCCACTGAAAAGATTTTTTTAATGTCTTGTCATTTCTTAAAAAGATTTTCTCCCAGATCTTTCAGGATCTTGTAAATATATTGGTCTGGAAACATCAGATGTATTTGAAGCTTGAACATTATGTGCCACTTTCACACAATGAAGCAGTAAAAAAACGTATTCATGTCCTCATTAATAACAAGCTATTTGAATCCGAGTCAAACAGTTTATGTGTTCATGACACCAGCAAAGTGTTTCTAAATATTAGCTGCACACACTCATCTCATATCCATAAACACATGTTCTTCCTTCCCAATCTGTCACCACCCTCAGTGAATTCATCTTACACTTCTCATCTCCATCCCTCCATCTCTCTCTCTCGCCTCTCTCCATCTCCATCTATGTCTGTGTCTCTCGCCCGGTGCTGTTTGTGCACGTTGCTGTGTGTTACGTAAGCTCTACAGCAGCAGCAGCAGCAGCAGCAGCAGAGAGAGGGAGGACACCCCTGAACGCACCACACCACACCTACCAGAGACTGCAGTGCTCAGCAGAAAATATATCAGCACTGAAAAAAAAAAAAAAACACGTGAGTGGGCGAGCCAGGCAGAGAGTGAATGAGAGAGCGAGAGAGAGAGAGAGGGATGAAGGCACGCAAGGAGAGAGAACGAGGAGAACATATATATCATCTATATCATCTGGCTGTGGGAGGCAGAGAGGCAAAGAAATGAAGATATAGAAGATGTAAAGAGAGAGAGATTAGATTAGAAAGAGAGAGAGAAAAAGGATGATTGATTCAGTGTGAGTGTTTAAGATTAAAGGGGCAGTCCACTAATGTTACACACCAACATCAGTTTACCCACCATGAGCAGAGTTACTCAGACTTTGAGTCTGAAAAAAGAAAGATGTGGCCGTTTACAGTGTGTGACTGTTTATGCAGAAGTATTTCTCTCTCATTGTAAATTTCCATCTCCACATTTTCTTTTAATGATATCCTCGCTGTTCCTCAAAATGTTTTAGCATTTTTGTACAATGCCATAATTGCTAAATTCATCCAAAACTGACCCAGAATCTGTAAGCAAAGTGTTGCACGCAATGCCCCATCCACCAGCAGTTCTACCTACCACTTTCCATCAAGGCAAGCGGCAGGTAAAGTCTTTCTTATTAATGGTTTGTAGCTCATGAATAACTACTGGAAAATGATTTATTAACCACTAGAAAAGGCATTAGTTAAGACTTGGGTGCTTTGTGAGAAAGTGTTACTGATGTTTGTCACCAAAATGTACCCTGGTATTGTAGTTAACGTCTCTCCGGTCTTTTTTTAACTGAAAGAATTTAAATGAATGTGACTTTTCTTTCTGAAATTTTAGAGTCAGTATTGAATCATTTGACTGAAAATCTCAAAGCTGGACAATCTTTTTTTGTCCTGGTAAAAAGACAGAGTTATGGAAACAAATGAAGAAGGGATGAGTGATGAAAGATGGATTTAAATATAAAGAAAGGGGGAGAGAGGGACATAGAGAAAGACCAGGAGGACAGAGAGAGAGAGAGAGAGAGGAGAGAGCTGTGGAGTATGAAATGGAGAGTGGAGACAAGGCAGGGCGAGAGAGATTGAGAGATAAAGAGAGGAGGAGAGAGCGAGAGATAAATAATTAAATGACCCTGTTTGGCTGGAGAAGAGAGGAGAAATGGAGGGATGAAGAGAGGGGGGAGGAAGAGGAGGAAGAGGGGGAACAGAAGGCTGATCATCACACGTATGGCAGACATACACACAGACACACACACACAGAGGAAGCGGAGCAGTCTTACACATACGTAATGCTGATAATGTGTCCACACTAACACACACACTAACACACACGCATTGCTCCAACTCGCAAATTATCACAAGTACTGTCACGCACACACTTCACGTCCACCCACACATTTACGTGTCTGCGATCTAACACACTCACACATTTGATATACCAAGGATCACATACACAAATTCCTGCTGCCAAAACACACAAACACACACTTTACTGACAGTATCCAAGAAGCTGAAGAAAATGAATGAAGCAAAGTTGCACACACACACACACACACACATAAATATACATGGTTTTTTTCACACCTGCCATATTAAAAGAAATCAGCCATCTAACACACACACATTTTAGATATACAAAGGACTTGCTCATAACCAAAACACACAAACAAGTTCACACACACAAACATAAACAAACACACATTTGACAACCATTTTTCAAGTAATCAGACAGCACACACACACTTTCACCATCAACTACATTCACACACTAAGGACTGTAATTGACTGCAGGATCCTCTCTCACACACACACACACACACACTTGACAGTAAATGAAGCAAAAATTCACCTTAGAACTGAAGCATGTACCTCTGACACACACACACATACACACACGTACATCCCACTACTAGCCATTTATACACACATTCCTCTCTTTATATCACACTAACAAACATCCATCATCTAACTCGACCATAATTGACTGCGTAGGTTGCCATCACACACACACACACACACATATTTTGCCACCAAAACACAAACAAGCAGCCATTTTCCAAGCAAAGTTACACAAACACACACAGTAACACCTGAAAGTGAAGCATCCCATCTCTTACACACACACACTTTTTCAATCATCCAACACATACACACCCTTCATATTCCAAGGACTTCATGACCCTAATATTCCTACACATACACCTGACAGCCATTTTACAAGACATCAGAGGAAACACAGGAAGCAAAATTACACAAAACCCTGAGTGAAGTGTGTATCTTTCTGACATGTACACACACACACACACACACACACACATAGCCATATCAAACAACAACCATCTAACACACCCTCCTTACACATATATATGTATACTAGGGATTCAACCATAACTGAGGATCACACACATACACACAATATTTTTGCAGCCAAAACACACACAACAGCCATTTTCCAAGAAGTGAAACACACACACACACACACACTCCTCTGTCTGCCATATTAAAACACATCAACCAGCCAACACACTAACACACACATACACTTGAAGTACAAAGGACTCGACCAGTGTTGACTTCATGAGCCCTGACACACACACACACACATACTGAAACACACACACACACACACACACACACACTTCTTCCTGCAGCCAAAACACACCCGATCTTTCACAAACACACAGTCCTTTTTCAAAAAAACAACACACGCATACATTTCACAGCCATGAACCAAAATCACATTCATACACACACACACACACACACACAATAACACCTAAAACTGACACATACACACACTCTATATGACACACACACATATAGCTTTCCTCTCTCTTTTTACCCACACATATATACACACAAACACACACACTTGACAGACATTTTCAAAGGAATCATGCAGAAAAATCACACACAGTAACACCTAAAACTGAAACATTTCTATGTCTGACACACACACACACACAGCCAGCATCCTTCTGCATCCTCTCTACACTGAGCAGCAGCCGATCGATATGAGATCAAAGAAGAAGGAAAAAAGAAACAATGGATGGAAAAACACAAAACCTCTTGAGTAGATGAAAAGAGGAAGAGAGTGTTTCCTGTCTTTACCTGCCGCCCGTGTGTGTGTGTGTGGCTCTGCCTTTCACGGCGACCGAGAAAATACTGGAGAGGCAGAGCGAGAGGGAGAGGGAGAGGAGGAAAACAGGAGGAGAGGAGGAGGGGGTGAGATGTGTGACAGAGGGGGGAGGGGAGATGACTCAGAGGGAGATGGAGAGAGGAAGAGGAGGAGAAGAGGAGGGTTAATTGAAAAGGAGGAGATGGACGGAGGGTGGGATGAAGGGATAAGGATGGGGTGCAGAGGCTCGTCGCCCGACAGAGGAGGTAAAACTAGATGAAGGGAGGATCGGTTCTCTCTCTCTCTGTCTCCCTGTCTCTCTCTGGTGCTGCAGTGGGGTTCAGTCGATGTATATACAGTTACATAATCCATCCTACTCCACCATGCTCAGACATGATGATGCCCTGTGTGTGAGTGTGTGAGCTTTTCACCACACAAGCACTGAAAACAATGCAGCAGCAGAGATCTGTTTGAGAGCAGCACCAAATGACTGGTGTACTATGATTTGTCAGGCTGCTCTGTTTGTCCCATGATGGCTAATCATGCTCAGCGTGACCTTTAGCAGAGCACTTAACCCCCAGCTAATCCAGGTGAGCTACTGACAACCAAAAAGACAAAAATTAGCATCGCATTAGCATGAAAGGATAAACTATAAAGCTGGAACTATATCTCACAGAGGAGGTGATGTACCAGCTGTGTACGTTTTTTACACATAGTTGGCTACAACAGCAGCAAAATTGTTCACCTACCTGCTTGCCAGCTTCATCCACTGTGTAGATGATTAAACAGTGCATCCACTAGGGGGCAGACTGGGGAAAACCACAGTACACTGAAGGAGAAAACTACAGTGGAGACATCGTAGACAGTATGTAAGGTGGAAAAGCTCTACAAGTTTCTCTTCAAAATTTTCTGCCATTGTTGTGGTGATCCAAAACTGCTGCTGACCTCACTTTCTGATTCTGATTTCAGAGAACATTCACAACCAAAGCTCCAAAGAATAAGCTAGGTGGTCAGAGTGTGCACGTGAACATGTAGCTTAAAGCAAAGTATGTCAGTGAGGTTTACAGAGACTGTCCAGCCAAGAACAACAGCATGATAATGCTGTTTTTTGTTTCCTGTTTCCTTCTGACTGTCAGCGTTTCTTGTATCTCCATCTACGTGGTCGGAGTCTTACTTTAACCAAGTGTTTATCAGTGTAACCACGACAACAGCGATCCCCTAACCTTAACAACCCCAAACCATAATCTTTCCTTAACCACTTCTGTCCTTAATCAGCCAAACCGAAGCTTAATAACTGCATTATCACATCAAAAACTGATTTCGTTTTCCAGTGGTGATTTAAACAGCTTTGGAAACAGCCACACAAATTTCTCTTAACAACCCCTAACATTTTTTTTATCCCTAACAAACATTTAAAATAAAGCCCAGGTTCAAAAATCCAGGAGTTATGCTTTAAGGCATCACAAAAGAGCAATAACGATTTATTGATGTTACACACTCCTCTTTAAACACAGCATACAAACCGTAGCCTACAACACATATCAGCTGTGATAAAATGTGCCTGCAGATTTCTGTACATTCATCCTGTTTGTTTCTGTAAACCAATGAGTTACAGTACAGTACAGTAACTGTAAACAAGCTCTGTGGAGCTGTGACCTCCTTTGTTTTTTACTTCCTTTGTTCACTGCAGAATCGTGCTGCGCTCTGTCCTTGCTGCTCTAAAAACAGACTGGTGAAGTTGTTAATGCCGACTGGAGGGTGACACTGATATACACATTGACAGGGCAACAGGGTGAAGCCAGTGTGCGTTTAGAGTGTGCGTATACATGTGTTTGTGTGTTACATTTGTGTGTGTGATAAAATGTCTTTGCATGGGTGAGTATTATCTTGAAAATTGCCTGCATTTTTTTTGTGAACGCATGTGTGTTTGTGCACAGGCAGGTGCATATAAGTCCACCTGTGTGCGTGTTTCCGGGTGTGCACGTACGTACGCGTATGACTATTTGTGTATGTGTGTGAGTGTGTGAGATAATCTATAATTAAATTCCTGAGTTTAATGGGATTATCTTTGGGAGACAAGCAGCTCAACGTCCTTGACATCCATCCCCCTGGTTAGCCACGGGTGAGCGACTGATAGAGACACACACATACACACAGAGAGAGAGAGGGAGAGATGAAGAGGGAGAGAGAGAGATGAAAAGAGAGACATGAGGAGGAAGCAACAAAGAGAGGAGGAGGAAAAAAGAGAGCAGCGAGGATACCAAAGTGCGATGAAATGCGTATGAAGTGGGAGAAAGAGAGAAGCCATCCGGAGGGAAAGGGTAATGGAGAAGTGCTTTGCATTGTAATTATCTCATTTTCTGCTGCGTTACCACTGAAGGTCGACTGGCCTTTCCCTCAGCAAGCTCCCCCTCCACCTACAGCACATCATCACTGTTGCCCAGCCAGCCAAACAAAACATTTCAGCCCATTAAAGAGATAATACAGATGGGCTTTTATGTTGTTCTGCCTTTTCATATTGTTCCAAAAAAAAGTAATTGAGTCCCAGTTGGATGAACCGCTATCAATGTTAACACTAGCGATTTTAGTTTTGCCTGAATAAGATCAGATCTTGATTTTACTTTATTTCCTGGCCAATATTAGAAGATGTGTTAATATGTTGTGTCTGTCATAAAATTATCAGATGTATCCGTGTAGAAAATACCAAATGACATTTTTGGTAGTTCATTAAGAACATTTATGTCTGTCTAAAACTTAGTCAATTATTCTAGTGGCTGAAACCTAATGCTTAATCTTTTAATCAGACGAGTTTTAGATTATTTAATTGCAAAAAATATTGATTTTCAGTGAAGATCCCACATTTTTATGACAAATATGACAGGTAGCAAGGTGTTGTGAATGTAAATCAATACAGAGCACAGACATTTACAGTATAATAACTATGAGCAAACATACAAGATCTATTGACATTAAAGTCGTATTTCGCTTTGTGGCTTAAGCATCTGTTCTCTACAATGGTAACCTTAAAACACCTACAGGTGTCAATTCCTCCCTCTGGTCATCCAGAGAGTAGCTCATCTTTCAGTTCACAGCAGATCAGAGTTTGTCAGATCCCGTGAGGGTCATTTATAAACCGTGCGCCGCCCGGAATCGAACCCGGGTCGCAAGAATGGGGAATCTTGGATGATACCACTACACCAGCGGCGCTGCTGCGTTAGAGGTATAGTGTTTTATTAGGTTTGAAAGCCAGAACCGATTGTTGATACGATGTTTAAACAAATTAAAGTCTGATTATTAATATTAAGAACAGCGAGTGAGATTAATCAGAAATATATGGTTAGCCAACTTTACCACTCTACATCGTACCTTAAATGTTAAGTTTTCTGACCTGAATGCTTCCGATGCTGCCTTCAGGAACCGTTCGAAAATATTCCAGGTAAATTCAATCACACCCAACTGGGAAACCATTTCTTTATGGGACAGGTTTGTTGCAATTGTGTTTCACCATAATGTAACCATTATCGTCATGCAGCAGCCTTATTCTTGTGCCCACATGACTTTTTATTGTTGATAAATACATTAATAAACACTTATCTATCTACAACTCAGGCCAGTCCATGCTATTTTGTATTGCTTACAAATGCTTATTATGGGTCTTACAAGGTAAAGTGACACCACACAGGCTCCTAGACAAAAAACTTGAATAATGTAGACAAAAGAAAGAAACATTTGTTAGTAATATAAAACCCAAAGGTTGTTAAGTTTTAATAATTTATAGTAAAAATATTTGTGTTTAGATTAAAATAACAAAAAATAAAATTACCGTAAACCAGGACACCTGCACTTTTTGTAAATACTAAATCATTATATATATTAGCAACACAAACCAGAGAACCTGAACACACCACACAAGTCATATATTCGACTTCGCACTGGGAAGTGGCAGTTTGGCGTGAAGCACCCGGAATAACACCGCATTTCCAGCACCCGGCGGCTGTGAGGAAGGTAGGAGCTGTCACTGTTTTTAATCAGATTATCGATTTATAAACACCGAAATATCACCACCGAGACACACCGATATTCTTCAGCGTGACACTTCATTGCAGAAAGCCAGACTGTTAGCCCGCTGACACAATCAGCAATCCGGCAGCTACATCAAAAACAAACCATTTTGAAGCTAACTTCCGTTAGCATGGCTGTTAAATCTCAGCCCAAAAGCGCCGGTGTGATTTAATTGACAAACCACGGCAACCACAAGGGCTAATTTTCTGTTAGGTAGCACTTATGTAGCTCAAAGGTGTTATTTATTTAATTTTTATTTTAAGTCATTTTTAAACAGGCTCATTGGTGGTGGGGGTCTGGACGGATGTAACTTCACATTAGTTACCGACTTAACTTCGCTAACGTTAGCTAGCTTCGTAGGAAACTTTCCTACATTTATTAAACATTTTATCACAAATCCTGTCAACCGTGTGTAACATTATGTTTTAATAACTTAAAACCCGTATAAACAAGATAACTGACAGACGGCCTGCGATCAACATCGTTAGTTGTTTTTGTAGGTTATTGTCCTAGTTTTATATGCGTGACAGAAAAGCAGCATTTACAAAATTAGGTGGATATCACATAATTAATTACTCTAAACAAAATTAGTTAAATGTAAACGTTCAGAGACTGTTGAAACTTGATGCGGCGCAGCATGATTAACACATCCCAACTGACAGGTAGATATTTAGTGTCCCATAAGCGGCACTAAGGCAGTGACTGACTACATTGTATATTTTAGATGATAAAGATGCCAAACTTTTAGTTTCATTTCACACAGAAGATTTACTTTCAGTTTTTTTTTATAATGAATGCTACTGCAGCGACTAAACGATTAGTATATCACCAGAAATTGAGGATTAATCAATGTTTTGATAATCAATTAATATTTTTTGTTTTCCAGTCTTTTATGATAGTTTAACCGGGGGCCTTGGTTTTAACTTGATAAACGTCAATACAAGTATTTGAAGACAATATCTTGGAGTGGAAAATTTTGCTGTACATTGTTATTTCCTGGTGTTTTTATAGACTATTGATATATCGATTGATCGAGAAGGATTCGGGGACATTTCATTTTTGCAGTCATTATTAATCAATCTGCTGTAGAGAAAGCAAATTCCCATCACAGACATCTTTCAACAGGTAATTATTGTTGGGTCCGAAATAAACCAAAACCAAATGCACGTTTGAGGCTGAAAATGTCGCATCGTGACACACAGTACCAATAAACTGTCAGCACTAATTTTCTAATAATGCTTCTGTTTAAGATGAAATTTCATGAAAGTTAATAACAGTTGTTCAATTCTCAAAACCAAATCCCTGCCCGTTACAGAGGGTTTCATTATCAAATGAAAAATTGAACTAGTAGTGAATCAGTTGCTGCACTTAAAAGCTCATGACTACAAAAACAGACCAGCTTGATGCAGATAAGAGCACAAAGTGTATGAGAAACAACAGTGTATTTAAAAGACGAGGTTGCCACTAATTCCGCTGTGTTAAAAATAATTTCTGTGGAGTGAATTATCCTGACATAACTGGGGTCACGTCTTCGCAGATGACCAGTTAACTTGTCCCCGACTCATCAGAGTTCAGCGGAGTTGCCACTCGCCAAATGGCTCAAACGAGCTAGTGATGAAGTGGCAGACCCATACCCTTACCATTGTGCCCCCACCAGCGGCAGCGTGGGTATGCGAGCTGCTCAGCCTGTGTCACAGATCTCCAGACAGTGTGTAAATGCGTAAGCACACAGCTAACACTGTTTCCACCACACCATCCCAGTTAACCTGCCACTTGATTAAGCATGCAGGTTGTTTACAATCAGCTGAAACACACAAGGAAAAGAAATGCCAGACTACAGCGTTGTTAAGATTTTTCTTTTTGTGGCCAGCTTTTGTGTTTAGGACACGTAAGATATTCAAAGTTCGACATTATCAGAGAGAGATTCACAGTTTAATATCATAATAAATCTAAGAAAACCAGCAATATTCACATATTTTGTTGTCGACTTGAAGGATTAATCAATTATCTAAACAGTTGCTGCTTAATTCTTTCTGTTTCGTGACTGTGAACGCATACCCCTAATCTTAAAACAACAAAGTATCTCTGAGTTGCATCAGAAAGTAGTCAGAACCATCTGTTGCAAATGCCATCTGTGATGAGCTTTTAGGATTTGGATTTTCAGAGTGTGTGGATGTTTTTTCAGCCAAGAAACAAACACAGAAACCATTCAACACTGGACACAGTCTTCAATTTCTGAAAAAGAAAGATTCTTGCTGGTTGATAAAGTGTCGAGTCACAGTTATGGTGAAAGGATGGCACAATTATATGATCAATAAATACAAATTACAACTGCTGAAAATTAGCATTTTAATTATCAATTAATCTGATGATTGTCCTTTTGATTGTTGTGATAGTTGTTTACAGATATGTCAGTATAAAAGTATGTTGATTTTTCTAACTGCCAAAACACAATAATAGATAAATAAATAAAAACAAATATCAGAGAAATTCAGATATCCAGCGTGAACTGAGTATACATTCTGCTCAGCTGTCATTATCCAGTATTTGGTCTTTTTTAGGATTAACTTCTCCTTAAAATGATCATTTATCATGAATTTTCTGTTCAGTTTTCATCTGTAAATTTGATATTATGCATAAAAGTCTTTATATCAGCATGTGTACATAAAACATTAGTAGCGTCAATGTGGGATAGTCAGGGTATTTTGGAAGCTTGCAGCAACATGATATCCTCATAACATCGGGTTATATTTGATACCAAAGTAGCTGTAGAGGAACTGTGCTTGAATAACTGTCTATAATCTCTTAAATCAGGAATGATCAAGAATTGAATTTCAAACATTTGATGCCAACTTTGTACTTTGAGCCACTGATGCTTTGTGACCAGTGAGTTTCTCTGTGACTGACCTCCTGTCTCAATTCGCCTTCCCTCCCTACCTCCTCAGATGCAGACTATAAAGTGCGTGGTGGTAAGTGACGGGTGCGTGGGGAAGACCTGCCTGCTCATCTCCATATACCACCAAATAAGTTTCCCTCTGAATACGTCCCTACGGTGAGCACATTTAATAACACGAACCAGCCTGACGCCTGACTGACTTTACAGTGACACCGCAAACATAAACCTTCCATTGACTGCCTCTGGAACACTTGAAAAGGGCTCCTCAGTAGATCTCTTTCCTGTCACACAGGAAGTCAAGCTTGTTTATAGGTTGTCTGGACTGACAGACATGAAAAGGACTGTATGTGAGTTTACACAAGCAGCAATTCAATACCGAAACTAAAAAGACAGTTACTGTAAGTCAGAGTTGTGATACTAGTAGCAATTCCAAGACCATGTATCTACAGCACGCAATATCGTTTCCTGTCTACAGGGGAATTGTTACTAATGTTTCAGATGCATTCACTTTGGTTTTAGCTTCAAAGAAAATGTGTAGAGTAAAGCGATAAGAATCGTTTCAGTACCAAAAAGAAAAAACAAAACCTTCGTAATAAACTGAATTTACCTTCAGTGAATTGTTCAGCATTTTGGATTTTTGGATGAACACATATTCTTCCTGGTGACAGTTAAATTGGAAACTGACACCACCTATGTCTGTTCAAATATAAGGCTACAGCCAGGAGATGGTGATCTTAGCCTAGCTCAGCATAAAGATTTGGCTCTGTAAAAGGTAACAAAATCCGACTATCAGCATCCTAAAGCTCACTAATCTATGAGAATAAGCATATTTCCAAACATGCACTTATGAAACAGGAACAGCAGTTTGAAAAAGAAGTTGTTGGATCATGCTTATAGGAAACAACAACCATACCTGATTTAAATTTCACAGTCCCTTTGAAGTAGTCACTCAGAAATGTTACACTCCCAGCCCTCTGCTTTTCACCATTCCTCTAAGTGTTATTGTGTATGTTGTGTGTATGTTTGTGTGCAGTGGAGCCTTGTCTCTGACGATGACTCTGGCTGTGTGTTTGAGCTCAGTCCACAGTAGAATGGATTTCGACTGGATTTGGGACGCCTCCTAGTTTGATAATGAGCGATGGAAGAATCTAAACATCTAAAGTGCTCTAAATCTTTTGCACAGTACTGTATATCTGCTTGTATACAGGTGTGGTTGTTTATTTCATGTACTGACAAGTTAAATAATTGGAGATTCTCTGGAGTCTGCCTCCATACATTTCACTGTTGAGAACGTGGTCTCAAAGGCTCTGCGCTTCATATAAAATGTAGTTCAGACAGAGTCACCAGCCTGATCTATCCAAACTCTGGACTCTCACAGTCAGAAAACAGCTGACTGGATCAGTTGACAAACAGACCTGGTCCTGCTGGAAATATCTGAGTGTCCTCTCAATTGATGGGCAGCTCCTTCTAACAGATGAGTAATTCTACTGTTTTCTATTGTAATGTCCCACGCTGTCTGTCAGTGGTCAGTTAATAGTTTTGATCAGGAGGATTGCAGAACCAATATGTTGACTCAGCTTTTATCTTCCCTCTTCCTGTCTGACTGTTCCCTCAAAATCTCCTCATCGTTTATTTTTAACTACTTGGTAATAATGTATGAGTACTTTCCCCAACACTTACTGTATATTTGTTTTTAACTACTGATAAATTCATAGCTAGATAGATTTTAAATGTGGAGACTTGTCACCAGGCTACTTTACTGTTTGGAGTTGGCAACTGGATAAAGTATGTTTTATCACATAATAAAACCAACACTGTAATATGATACTTTTCTGGTATTTCCATTGAAAAATCTATTTACATACAATATAAGCAGATGGTCCAGTGAATAAATCCAGAGTATGTGAATAAAATGACTTTATTTTCGTAAAACATTAAGACACATTTTCATTGTTGAGTGTTAAAATAAACATCCTGTAATGTTACAACTTATATTTTACTAATATTTTTATATCTTTATATATATATCTTTTTTCCTTTGTTCTACAATGTTGACTTTATTCTCAAAGCTCGCGTAAATATTTTGTCCTAACTTGCCCTAAAAACTTGTGAAATTCTATACAACAATAATGATGACATGATTACAAACCTCTGACTCATCCAAGTTGCCTAACATTTTGGTCAGTCAGCAATAATTATGTAATTGCTTATTGCTTATTGCCCCATTGTTTTGTGATCCCTTATTGTATTTATTGCTCCCTGTATTGGTCACAGTAACAGCCCTATTACTCCATATCAAACATTGTAGATTTATCTAACCTTTTGGAAACCAGTTATCATAACTGGATGATTTGATTCATTATCATGCAGCCATCTGTCTGCATGCTCAAAGTACAGTTAAGGCAAATATAAGGCCCTTTCTGCTTTAGAGGAAGACATGAACCGCCGCTATTCTCCTGAGGTGTGAACATCTTTGCAGAAATAGAGTATGCCCAGTAAACATGCACAAACTTTCTGTTTCTTCTCATCGTGTTTGTGTTGTTTCCCGTCAGTCAGCTGACAGCCACCGCGAAAATAAGAAATCAGGAGAAGACGCTCCTCCAGGAAATAATTCTCAGAAACATGAGGTCTATCAAGAATTTAATGTCACATCTGCAACGCTTTTTTCTGAGTATTGAACAAACACTGTCTGGGTTGCTGTTGTGTAGCTGCAGCTTTTCCATGCAACCAGTGAGTGTGTTGTGATCAGACTGTTTCCAGCAGCTTCTGTTGTCTGAGCTCAATCCAAACACATTATCACAAAACTGTATCTGCTTTAGTGTGTGTGCGCTGTGTGTGTGGTGTGTGTGTGTGTACATGCAGGCAGTAACAATGAGCAAGTTCATGGTTTGTGTTTTATTATTGAAATGTATGAGTGTATGTGTCTCAATGCCTCACCCCTCCACCATGCCTCAACATATCACACCATCTGTTCAGTTCATTGAGCTGAACCGGCTTGCAAATCTGCGCAAGCCAGTTCAGTTGCTTTGGTCTCTGTTGTCTGGGAGAAACAGTTTGTATGTGTTGATTAAAGAGCATGATGTTTTTAGCCATGCTAGGCAGCTCGGCTCTGAGGATGGCAGTATCAGTCCACTGCTGGTCCAGTGCAGACATTCACAGGTCCCCAGAGGATGAATCTTTCTTGCCTTTTGCTTTTTGTTTTAACATCAGATCCTCTTCTTGTCGCAGGTCGGTTAACTCCCTTGTCATGGTGAGCAAGACTTGCCAGGTAACACCTACCACGCAGCTGCCCTGGTTGGTACATAACACCCTAAAGCAAGATGGGGAACGTGATAATTAATTATACCTACAAACAGCATTTAATTATTGTAATTATGAGCATGTCAGCATGCTGGTTTTAGCTTAGAGTAGCCTCTCATGGACCCAGTAGCCTGGTTTTAACTTTGGACAGGTGTGATACTGGAAGGATCTCCTCACAACTCCCGGAGAGAAAAGAAGAATGCGCCTCGTCCAAAATTCACAACAATGAGCAACGATATAAACCAAAACAATAAAGGTCTAGATTTTGACACACGGAGGGTCCCTTTAGAAGAGAAGGCCACAAGCTGAGGACCTAATACAGCTGATGCCCCCAGTTCAGCGGTTCAATTAATCAAATTCCCAGACAGATGATATAGGGTATGACCTCAGAAGTTGCTTGCTTTGCCTGATTGGATAATCCAGCCTTGTCCAGAGCTCAAATTTAGCAACTGCCCAAAACAAATCAGACAGATTCTGATTGAAGAGTGCTATTGTTTTTAACTGTGCCACAGATACACTGTGCCCAAATAAAAAACAAATATTGAGATTGGAGACGAGAATGTAACGCAACCTGCATCTCCAGTCACCCATCATAGCCTGCCTATTTAAATAAAGACTGAACAGATACAGGAGAAAACCAGCTTGAATCTGTGTTTGTAGTACCTGATATAGTTTCCTATCCTACAGGCTACATCCCGTAGTTTATCTGGAGCCTGCCTGTGCTTACTGGGAGAGCTCATTAAAAATCAAGTGGTGCCCGCAGGCAGGTCTAATTCGTCGGCTGTGCTCATTCGCGCAGGCACCGAGACTATAAACACTCCCCTGCTTCACTACTTCCACGCCTCAGAGCTGAGGTTAGCAGGCATGTTGGGACCGTGGTTGTTCACATTACACATGGCAGCGGGGCCCAAGGCACGAGGGATGAAACAGGAGGGAGGAGGAATTGAGACAGCGAGCGTCTGTTCACCTGAACAGCAGCAACAATGCTCCTTTCCTGACAGCTGCCTCAGCATGTTTACATCCTTTACAGTGTGCTTGATTCCCAAACACAAATACAGTTTGTCTCATCAGTTTTTAATGAGGATATTTGGCACTTCAAATGGTTTTAATCTGATGGGCCATTAGAGCTACTGGATTTGTTGCCAGTATCTTTAATTGGTTTATTGAAGGCTCTAGCTTTTGTAATTCATAAGTTACGGGATACTTGACCACATTATTACTCCAAAAGTTACAATGATGCTGGTTATTTCACATGAGTTCTTTTTATTGCCCGTTTCGACCAGACCATTGCCAATTTAAGATTAAAAGGAGAATAATTGTGACTGACAGTCACAGATCAGTGTAAATGATTAAACCACAACCACACAGCCCTGAAGAAGTAGCCTGATTTAGACCCCAAACGCCCGCCTCATTTCTAATTCAAGTAGGTCTGTGGTTGTGTTTCAGTGATTGCTGTTTCTACAGCTGGTGAAATAAGGACCATATAATCAGAGCTAGCACCAACACAATGTAAGCTGTTAAAAACAGATTTTTGCTTATTTAGTGACATGTATTTAATGTTATGAGAAATATGGAAGATTGAAAGTTTTCTTGTACAGAAGGGAAACATCTCTGACTAAAATCACTGGGGGGCGGGGGGCTACAGATGTGAAACCAGGTCTCTCTTATACTTCCATCTTTGTGAGGACCAGTATGAGTTTCAGAACTTCAGACAGAGAGGACGCTTTTGGAAACTGAAGACAGTATTTGTCTGGTCCTCACTTCTTCAAAGGCTGTTGTAGATCTAGGTTTAGGTTAAGGGTTAAGGAATGCTTATATCATTGAGGGTCGTTATGAGTATAGTACAGAACAGCTGTGTGTGTTGGACACTCACAAGTCTTGTAAAGGTTCTGTATATAAGGTGAAAGCGAGCATCCTGGGTACGGGCCATTTGCTTTTCAGTAACATTAGCTCACCTGTCCAATAGGAGAAAAGCAAACTCAGGGTTGGTTATGATCCCCAAAACCAAAGGAAGGTTCCTCCATGAATCAAACACCCTTTTCCCCAGACGTCAGTCACATTCCTGTTTGAATTTATGTTCTTATGTGAGGTTTGTGCTCGAATTGTGTTGTGCTGGGAGCTGATTGTTTCTTGACATCAGCAACCCATTCCATTAGCTAACGTTAGCTGGCGCGGTACGCTGTTGGTACCTTTTGGGGTTTTGTTAAGAGGAGAGGCCCAAAAGTTCCCATCCCCGAGTCCCTTCTATTGAGAAATAAATCCACCAAGGAAAAACTGCTTTAATATATATAAACTGTCTCCTGGGTATATAGTAACTTTTAAAATGAGAAGTACTGTATACTCTGTTTTGTTCTGAAGAATGTCTGAAATCATATGTCTTTTTGCATTTTGCTTCCTTTTGCTTTGTTTTCCCTTCCTAATCTTACCATCCTACTGTTCTCCCTCCCCCACCCCTCTCTCCTCACCCTCTCTTTCTCCCAGGTGTTTGATAACTATGCAGTGACAGTGACACCGTGGTTTTACACTCTGGGACTGTTTGACACTGCAGGTAAAAAAATATAGTTGCATATAGTTTATGAATGCTGTATTGCATTCTGGCTTTACCTGCTACATTTTGTTGTTGTTTGCCGTTAATCAGAGTTTTTATGTGTCTCCTCCTCAGGCCAGGAGACGGCGGTGACAGATCATGCACCTTCAGCTGTATCCTCAGACCGACGCCTCCTCGCCTGTTTCTCAGTCGATATCACCTCTCCTTTGAGAACGCCAGAGAAGGTTTGTTTAGTTGATCACCTGGTTCCTCTTAAAATAACCACTAATACTGTGGTCAGTGTACGTTGTAACCAGGTGAGGCCAAATGGATAATCCCACAGTGAAGACAGCATCTCCAAAAAGTGGACTTAAAAAGGGACTAGAGTTCGATATGAACGTTTTGACTTTTGGTGTCCTCGAGTGGTGCCAGATTTCACACCACTGCCCGCGGACACCTTTCCTGCTGGTCGGGACTCAGGTGGGATCTGAGAGATGACAGCACACCCTGGAGAAACAATAAGAATGCTAGCCAGGCCCCGACTCATGAGAGCTGAGAGAAACTGCCTCGTGAGCTCAAGGTCACAAATATGTGGAGTGCTCAGCCTCACACACAGGTACATGGAGAAGGAAGAATCACAGCTGGTCACTTATCAGTCTGAATTGTGTTGGTTTTAACACCAATATGTCACAAGAAATGATTACACTTCACCTGACACCTGACACCTGACTTATTGAGTGTGGTAATGTGTAGTTACTAAATTGAT
This sequence comes from Lates japonicus, assembly GCA_033238685.1. Lineage (NCBI taxonomy): Eukaryota > Metazoa > Chordata > Actinopteri > Centropomidae > Lates > Lates japonicus. Next base: position 147,949 of record BRZM01002672.1, on the reverse strand, counting down.
TGCAGGAGGAAACATGTCTGAATCTGACTTCACACAGCAGAGGACAGTGATTGATCAGTCTCATATTGGTTTTTGCACAGGTTGGACAACAGGAAATATTCAAATGTTTTTATTTATTTGGAAAAAAATTCAGACAGATGCTCCGTCAGTTAAAATCAGCCTGGAGATATGTGAGAAACTGTGATAAACAAAAAGACTGCTGCCAGTCAGAGTTTAAAGGTCAAAGATGAAGTTTGTTATTGATGTATCAAATAAGAGAAGCTGAGAAAAAAGAGAGAAAATTACAAACTAAAACTTAAATGCTAAGTGTTTGATTATTTCTGCTTTCATTGTTTTAAATTAGTAAATTATAGGTGTGATGAGATAAACAAGACATTTGAAGATGCCGTCACCGTGAACTCTAAATAACTAGGATGACATTTTCATTAGTTAATTAGTTTTTTATAGATCATAAATCAGTAAAGTATCATAGATTAATGGAAATAATTTATTACATACTGATACAAGCTGAGGCTCTGTCATTACAGTATTTATTGCATGAAGCTGGACAGCACAACAGAGAGATTAGGAGCTGATCATTTATTGAATTTTGTTAATTTGACAATTTTGCCTTGATTCTTTTATTTGTGGTATTTAAGGAGTTAGAGGCGCCAGTAGCAGGAATGACATGAAGGCTGAGTCTGCAGAAGGAAGAAAGAGGCACTTCAGTGCCAAAGTGTCCTTGTAAAATGTTTCCTCTCTGTCCTTTACTATTTCTTTTATGATATGCCAGTTTCCACCTGAGCCAAATGAACTATTCTGTTCTTTCTTGTTATTTCTGGCATTTCCACTCTGCTCTTGTGAGCAAGCAGCAAACATCAGTGTTTTTTCTCTGTCTCTGTCTCTCTCTCAGAGGACTGAAGAACGCTGATGAGGCCATCCTGCAGCTCTGGAGCCCAGACAACAAACCCAAGAAGCGCCTGTCCTGGCTATAGACGCCACACGAGGAGGAGGAAGTGGAGGTGGACGGGGTAGAGATACAATCCAGGAAGGAACAGAGGAGGAGCACCGGCGAGGGGAGGGTTTGAAGGTGGATGGTAGACACACGCTTAAACAGTGCCTTCAGCCGAAAGTGACTTTCAACGGGTGTGGTGTTGAATGACACAGGCTTTATTTTCATCATAGATACGTGCGTCGCCATAAATATGACTAAATACATTTGAACAACACCCCAACTAGCAACGGGGCTTACTGACAGGAGGAGGCAGGTTGAGTAACAGAGAGGTTTGAATCTCAGAGGCCTTAAAGATACAAACACTGGATGGAGTCACGGTTGCAGCTCAAACGAGCCGCCTTTCTCTAAAAATTCTACACAAATTATAAAAGCTTTGAATAAAAAGTTTGTCAGTAAACAGCTGTAGTTTTACACCTGTGTTACATTTAGTGAAATTATCTGTAATGATGATGACAGTCCTGCACCGATTCGGAGGATATAATTCAACCCTAAGTACTTTTCCAATCGGAGTTGCTCAGAAATAAACAAACTGGCTGTACAATTCCAGGCACGGTTTAAATGCATGGATAACTAAGACTGCAGAATGGCTGCTCCAATCACACACCACACCAAATCCAGGTAATGAAGTCTAAAAATCACAGTTAGTTAGAAAATCATTCTTTTGAAACATAAAATACTAGCAGTATAATTCCAGCCTTTCCACCTCAGCTTTATCGCAGTTTACATTTAGAAGATAAAATCTAGATGCTCAGAGGACGATGCAAAGCATCAGTGATATTTATTTTAATCAACACCAGTCTGATTAAACAAGAGGAGGAGTTAAAGAAAACTTATTTCCTCAGGCCAAAAATAATGCTGGTTTTAATTTAAAAGAGGCAGACACAGAGACATTCCCCGTACCAGTAGACCATCAGTTCTTGCTAATCAGTGGTGACTGTAACCTGACTTCATCCACACCACAGGAAGAGATCTGATCGCTTTTAGAGCAAATTCAAATTTCTGTAGAGCTGACAGACTTGCTTCGCAGTCTTAAAGACAAATACAATCATATGCACACACGCATACGCAGTATATTAATGCTAACATGTATTTGGTAGCCGACTAACAACAAAAGTGTGAGAGAACGCTGCCCAAAATGTCAGAAACAAGTCAGTCTGAAACCTCCTCCAAACATGAAAACGTGAATGATCACTAAAGCAGAGTCACCCGGTTTTTAACCTACAACAACAGAAATTGTGATTGTTTTGGCAACTGTGTAATCAAACACAAACACACACACATTTGCACATAATAGTACATTTTATGGTTTCACTTAAGTTCTTTTCTCTGGTTGTCACGCTTGTCTTTTCGCCCTCTGACGTTTCACTTAGAACCAAAACACTCAACTGATCTGTCAGTGGTGATTTTTTCCTCTTAAATATCAGAATTAGATACCATCTAATGAAGAGTATTCATTGAACGTGTCACACAAAGAATTTGTACCATTAGTCAAATCACTACTTTAATTTTGAGACAACAAGCCTCTCTGCTGTGTTTTCAGTTGTGAGGAACCTGCTGTATCACAGTAGGAGTTTAGACCCAAGGAACTTTTTCATAGTTTTTAAGAACAGTTGGAGGACTCTGCCCTTTTTTTTATTGTGTCTGCATTACAAGAACTGTGAAGGCTCGCATTTTGAATGCCGCTTTTAAGGACATTTTAGCCCTGCTCAGAGTAGGTACTCCCAGCAGAGGAGGAACTTGAGGACATAAAGCATCCGGTGAAACTTTAGCCATGTAATCAACAGCCACAGCCTGTGACAAATGGACCAACAGTGAAATCCAGGCTTTATTGAGTGTATATACAATGTGATTTTTATTACTAAATCAGTTTATATATTACCAGTGTTTGTTTGCAAAGAGAAAAAGGTTTGTGGTTCTCCCGAGGAGCCTCCACAGTGAGCAGTTCTCTCAGGAGCTCCCAGGACTGTTTGGTCTGAAACACTGATTCACACATCACCTGGTAAAGTAGTCATTCTTAAAGTGGCGCTCTCTATTTTCCGCACATCAGCCTCACCTTGTTTATTCACTTTTTTTTTGCGCATTGAAACCTTTTACTTGACTGTAAATGCCTTAAAATATTTTCCTTCTGGAGAGCGCTGCCGTTTATTTCTAAAACCAGTCAAACTCTAAAACGTCAGTCCACACAGCAAAGCTTTGAAGTAGGGCTTAAATCAAACTTTCTTTTGTCTTTTAATTTATTTTTCACTCCTTTCGGCTGGGGCCAAGGTGCCAGGAAAGTTTATAGTTTGAAAAATCTACCATCATAGGTAACGCTGTTGTAGTAGATGTGGGCTAAAGATGGAAACATTTACACACACATACACAACCTCCTCATGTATTGTCCACTCCTGCCTCCTCCTGGCCTGACTGGAACCGGGCAAGGTTCTTGCGTGTTAGTACCTCCGAGGCTCTTTGGGGAATACTGCCCAGTTTAAAGCTTATCTGTGTTGTTCTCTGCCAGTAGCAGATTATCAGTGTTTTGTTGACACGAACAAACCACAGATGAAAGCATACCATCAGACAATTTGTTTCCTCATTAAATCCTCCTGAGCTGTTTCCAAGTCATGTTTTAAGTTCACTCTCTAGAAAAAATGAAATTGTAAAAGAAAAAATTAAGGAGCTTTGGATCTTTCCACCTCTATCTGCAGTTATTAAGTCGATTAACTTCAGTCAGCTTACAGGATAACTGATGATACATACAGATCTTAGTTGTTTTTGTAGAGAATCTTTCATGTCTTCAAACACTGATTGTCCTGTGCCAAGGTGGTAACACACTTCAAATCATTAAACTGAGAGTATTTCCTATTAAAAGAACTAAAATTCCCACTTTGCTTATATATATTTTTCCATTGTTTTTGGAGGAGCGATGTTTATTTAGATAATGTATGATGATTACATATTATATTTTTTTTCTTTGCCCTTATTGTTTCTGGGAACATCATTTTAGCTTTTTTTTTTTTTAGACACTTGAGTTTTATTTTTTCTTTCTTCTTAGATATTTGTCTATTACTTCTGACGGTTGAGTGCCAACAGCTTGAGTGTGAGTATCAATGCCTGGTTTGTCAAACTAAACTATCCTGATAATGCTTTCTCAATGCAGAAAAACAAAACAAAAACAACATAACAGCTGAAGCTAACAATTACAGATGGAGGAATCTGCTCTGTATTGAAAGATGAATGTTGGAACTAGTGGGTGTTTGGAAATAATAAAAACAGTAATTTGAATGTTGTTTCACTTTTGACTCTGATTCTATTTTTAAGATTTCAGCCTACTTTTCTTCCTCCTCTACTCCACTTTTTTCTTTTTTAAATCATCCGCTGGCTAGGCAACTCTCACTGATTATGTGTTGATTTTATTCGATGCTTTTCATCTTTATTTTCCAAATAAAACTGCCTCTTTCATGAACAAATATGTATGAAATTTGCCCAGTCTTTTGTATCAGGATAAAATTAGTTAGAAATTAGAAATTTATTCATAGAGGACATGTGTTTTATGACTTCACTAAGTTTTAATCACCTAATTTAAATAGAATTCAAATTTATTGTCTTTTCATTGTAAAAGACAATTTGCACTGAGAAATCTTCCACAAGAGCAGAAAAGCTGCACTTTGCTGCTCATTTGTCTCTTTGGATAAAACCACTCTTTCAGTGAACTAGATTTAAACTGTTAGCAGACACCCCCCAAAAAAAAAAAAAAAATAAATGTTACAAAGATGGAGAATGGGGCATTATCACAAAACCTTATATTGTATAAGTTTATTAATTGATTAATCTAGAAAAATAATGGTTAGTCATTCTGATATATAGTGATCCTAAAATGTCCAGTACAGATCAAAACATTTGAGGACTGTATGACAGGAAGACATATTTGGAAATAGAATAAACACACATGTTATTATTTTAAAAATCAATCAGAGGAGGGAAATCTATGGCATATATATGGAATGTATAACAGTGTCTGTATTAACTGCATCAATTAATTCCTTGACTATAACTAATTATTTTAGCAAATATAATGGTTTCACTGGACCTTTTCAGACCTGTACAGCCTGTTGTCTGTGTGGTGGCTGATGGGTTAATGCTGGTACCCTACAGTGAATACTTTTAGGGGAGCTGTTCCAATTGTTTTGAATGTAATTTAGTGAATACAGTATGTAAATGACCTAGGGTTCATTTTGATTGCAGTTCAAAATGGATCCTTCAGGACTGACATTTATGGAGGATGAGCCACTGATCTTGTCTGACTGATTATGGTGACTGAGCGAAAGAAAACACGAGAGGAAACTGTTTCGTTCATTCACACCACAATCTGATCTTTCTTCTGATCTTCATCTCAGCCCCCTTTTTTTCCCATCAACTCTCTTTCTTCTTCTTCTTCTTCCTCCTCTCTCTCATGCCTTTTGTCTGAGGGTTTTGAGAGTCCCTTCTCAGCTTCACTAAAACCTGAGCCACCTCCATTTCACAACAGCTTCTAACCACACTGCTTACATGCGTAATGCAGTAGGGAGTTTGCTCTGCTTATTGCAACACATCTTGTCTACAGGCGTCTTATTTATACCTCTCCCAGTGGTGTGTGTTAATTTATTACGATTGTGGCTTTGTCGTCACATTAAAAGCAAAATAATCTGCATATAGTTACACACATGTCTGGGCACCAATATGTAATAGTTAGTCCATTTAGCATTTAACTATAGAAAGTTAAATCGCTTAAGAAAATCATGCCTTCTCAAGTACTGTACTTCAGTACTTTTAAGTAATGTACAATTATTAGATACTTGTACTTCATTTAAAGGTTTCACTAAATTTCAGAGACAAATATCCAGAAATGAATGCACTGCATTTATTTCACATACAGTTAGATTAGTTATTTTTCAGATTATGGTTTTGCACAAACAGAAAAACACGTATAGAGTTTATGTGTAATAGATTAAACCACCTAAAAGCACGAAACAGTTTGTAATTTCTGCCACCTTGACCAACTACAGTATGAAAGTACTGCTTATATGTTACCATCAATGATAATGATCCTGTAATATAATAATATAACACTAACAGGAACTATTTTGTATAATTTGATACTTAAAATTACATTTTAATACAAAATATCTTAACTTTTACTTGAGTAAATAGTTGAACACAGGAGTTTTACTTGTAATAGAGTATTTTGTCGTGGTTTTGCATCTTACTTAAGTACGATCTGAATACTTTCCTCCACCTCTGACTTTGATTTGAAACAACACAGGGCTCCAGATCAGTCGTATGTTTATAGAATCCCCATTTAAAAAAACAAGTTCCTGCTTTTGTTCTCTGTTCAGTTTGATGTGTTTTTCCTTTCCGGCCAGCCTTTTTTGTCGGTCTATTTGATCTATAGTTTGAAAACTATCTAAATACATTCTGGAAACCTGTTGAGTTTAATTCTTCGTGTGTGTGCTGATCGCCTGCTTTCATTTCAAACACTTGTATTTTGAGTGAATGTGTTTCGCTTCCTCCTCTTCACCTTCCGTTTGTGTGTTTCAATCTTCATGTAGAGGAAACTTCATTATAGGAAATATTGTACTTTTACTTCACTACTTTTTATTTAATACTTAGTTACATTTCAGTTTAACTTGTTCATCTCAAAAAACATTTGATTTGAGCTAATTAAATATCAGTATAAAAACAAATTCAAATCAGCTCCACCACTTACAACATTAAAACGCTGCTTACATATTAATCTATCAGTGTTTATAACCTAACATCACAACATAGGGGCTAAGTACTTACCTTGATATTTCTGAGTACATTTCTCACTATGTTGTAATTCTACACAAGTAAAAATGAACTGGAGTATTTTATGAGTTGTATTGGTTTTATTACAATGGTCAGTACTTCCACTTTGTTTTCCACATCAGTGGCATAGTGACTGTTAATGTGTACGACAGTGATTCAGATTTATTTAGTGCCTTTAAGTTGTAACCATTGTTACAAAAAGACATTTGATGCAGTTTTTTTAGTGATGAAGTTATGGTTTAACAGCAATCAACCATCTGGTCACATTTCTGCCTTTTTTAACAAACTTACTCAATGAGCAGGTTGTCAAGTGACATCTACAGTAAATGAACCGATGCCAGATCGTTTCAGTTTTACTTTTTAGTGACTCCGGAGCAATCACTGCCACCTTTATTGTATTTATGTGGCAGCCATCTGTTCTTGCTGCTGGTTCGCCTTCCGACACTTTGATCGCTGTTCGTCCCAGCGCGCCTCGCTCGCCGCTTCTGCTGGTTTGGTCAGAATATTATTGACGTCCATCTGACCATTATGTTGATAGTTGCCACGGCAACCAGCTAGGGAGGAGGAAGGAGAGAAGGTGGGGTAGGGGTGAAGATGGCATCATGGGATAGAAACCGACCTCTCGCCTCGGTTTTTTTCTCCCCCTTCTCTCAGAGGACGGCACATGTGCACTAATGCACATGTACACGTGCACGTGCAGCTCACACCCGCAGCCACATGCACACTCACCACAGTTTGCCCAAATAAAGATACATTAGAGGAGGAGAACCAGTGTGTAGCGAATAACATTTGTTTATGACTGAACGTGAAGAAAAACAGCTTGACGATTGTTGACTTCCGACAACACTGTGTGACAGTGTTATCCAGAGTGTGTATCTTGTGTGTTGTTAATGTCTTAATGAAATATCGGTCTAAATAAAATATAAACTTAGTATAAATCTAAAATAATAATAATGTTTTATTTGTCTCTAGTTTTCATTTGTAGTGTATTGTACTGACACAGCACATTTAAATATATGTGTGTGTGTCATTTTGTGGTTTGTGTTCATATTGTGATTTTTGTGTATTAGTGTGTATCATGTGTAATTCTCTTTGTGGCTGACTCCTTTTTTGTACTGCACAGGTGTTTGATTTTGCATTTGTGTGTACTTGTGTTGTAGGTGTTGTGTTTGTTATCTGTCATCTGGTTGTGTATTGTGTCTACCTGTTCGTGTGTGTGTGTGTCCGTATGAGTCATAGTCTATTTTGTGTGTCTGTGCTTAGGTTTCGCCTGTTGTTGAGGGTTTTCTTTTGTGTCCTCATGTCCGTAAGGTGTGTCTTGTGTTTGTGTATTTGTTTTTATGCCGCCTGTGTTAATTCTTGCTTAAGCTGTATAGAATACTTTGGTGTCTTGTGTTGTGTTTATTTTTTTCATTTTGTGTGTCTAGCCTATGTGTGTTTATTGTGTGTGTATTTTTGTGTCTGTCTGTGGGTGTGTACTTTGTGTTTGTGTCTGTGTTAAATCAGGCCTTAATCAGGGCCCAAATTTCTTTTGGTCTGTGTGTTGGATTTTGTGCTTATGTAGTAGTCTGGCGTGTTTTTGAGTTTGCACTTTGAGTCTTTATATTAAAGGCCCAAATTTCTACACCAGTGTGTCTCAAAGTAGCAGACCCATGTCCCATATATTCAGTGTTGTGTGTCTGTTCATGTCTTTTGATGGTTATTTTTATGTGTACTTTATGTCTCCTTGTTACTTGTGGCTGTTCATTTCCCAGCGCCTTGCTTGTGTCTTGTTTAAGTCCTTGTGTGTTTTGTCTGTCTACAGTTGTATATTTCTCCTCTGTGTTTGTGTTCGTGACGCCAAACCTTGTGTCCCGCTTTGTGTGTTTAGTTTGTGTGTGTGTTGTGTAGTTGCCCTGCCTGTAAATGTGTGTCATTATTATATGGTTGTATACTGCATTGTGTGTGTTCTGGTGTACATGGCTGCAATGCCTATGTGGGGAACAATACCTGTTAGCCTGTAATTTTGTGTGTCTGTGTATGTTTATGTGTGTGTGGGAGGTGTGTATATGTGGGTTTGTGGAATGTTTGTGTCTAATTTTGTGTATCCTCAGTATGTGTGCACGTGTGTTTATTTATGTATGAACTGAGTATTATCTGCAGACACACTGTATATACAGCTGTGTGTGTGTTCATATATATATATACAGTGTAACACACACACAGTGCCTTCATCTCTGACATAACTGGTTACCATGCATACTGTGCGACTCTGACTATTATGGGGTGTTCTTTGTTTTGTCACGACGCCCTGTATGGAATGGAGGGAGGAACAGGGTGGTAAGGCGTGCACGAATGTGTGCGCACGGAGAGGGGTTGTACATGTGTGTGAAGGGAGTTACATAAAGCTAGTGTGTGGAGGAGGGGGGTTAAACAGGGAAAGGGTGTGTGCAGGAGGATTTGCATGTGCGCTGCCAGAGGATTGGGTGGGGGGTTGGTGTGCGTAAATTGCGCACGTAAGTGAGTTATTACAATGTGTGCATGAGAGAGCGAGGGCATGCATGTGTTTTTGAGAAGGTAAGAGGGTAAGATAAAATGGCGGCTTGTGTGTGTGTGTGTGTGTGAGGCCTGAAAAAAGTAAAATAAAACCTGAGTCTACTTTTGCTCAAATCATCTTCTCTTTAATCAACATGTATTTATATGTGTGTGTCATGTTTAAGAGTCATATTTATTCTTCACTTTAATATAACTGCATCCAAAAAGGACAAAAAATAGGAATTAATGGAAACACAAAACTACAAACATCACTTACTGTAACTTCAGTCTGATTCCTTAACAGAACAGACCATTTAAAGACCAGTTATACCCTCTACTAAACAACACAAATCATCCAATCATCCACTGATTTCCATTCATTTCTGCACAGTATAAAAAGTGTCTTTGCAGAGTGTTGGTCCTTGGTTGAGCTGCGTAATCGATCAAAGTCCATCACATAAATCTGCTTAACCTTTTAGGTCATTAATGTGAGGAACAGAGTGCAGAGATTTTGTGTTCTTCTGTACATTAAACTGAATTAGCACCATGGAACAGTTGTGTAACTGCTCAACATTAACACTGAGTTGATGTCCACGATGATGCTCAAGAGTCAGTGATTTTTATACTTTATATTCTGTACAGGATCTGGAATCAAGTGTGTTCGTGTTTTTGTAGCTAAAACTAAAAAGTCAGACATGGATCATGGTGAGAATCTGCAACAAATCTAGAGTTGGCTTCTTGCCTGAGGGTTCATCTGTCCACCAAACTTCAAAAATGTCTTTACAGTTCTGAGACACCCTGCTGGAAGACAGACAGAAAGTTGGGGGAAAGTCTGTGGTGTTTGATGTTGTTGTCTGTAGTCAAACAAACCAAACTGCCACTGTAAGATGTCCCCTGGTGAGGTTATGTGCAGTGGACACCCCATCTGGGTTTAAGATCTGGATCAAGTGTTACCATAGTTTTTTAGTATGAGAGATGAACCATTATATGCCAAAAATGTTTTATCAGAGACAGACAGACCATGCTTGAGTTTGATCTTATAAATTAAAGCATGTTTTGTCCAAAAGTCTGTAAAATCACCTTTGAGTGGCATGACACGATAGTACTACACTTCCTGATGAGGTGACAGTTGAGATTAACCGTGTAGGCGAGACCCAAACAGCCCTCAGTGGAAGGAAAAATGAAATATATGACATTACATAAGATATCCAGGTACTGTACGATGTCTCACAGGTGACAGGCTGTTATATATAAAACACTGCAGGTTGGTAGGGAGAGGCAATTGTGACAAACCAGTGGGACTAACGTCCAATTTGGCTGAAAGTGTGTAAAAATATAACTGAACAGCATCCCTGGATGACAACACACTTGACACACTCGACCTCACACATCAAGATAGCAGACATCACTCAACACCAACGTCTCCCTCACCGCTCCACCTCTGAAAGACTTCCCATCAGCCACTCTGTCATTGATTTCTCCAGTGATCAGTATGTGCAGCTCTGTGCGTCCTTGCACCATGACTTTGACATTTTGATGCAGCTACAAACACGTGATTAATATACAGCGACTGCACCTAGAGGATACATACAGTTCTGATTACAGTTGTTAGAAATGTTGCTCTGTAATCTAAACCAGCAACTGCACATGATTGTAAATATGTAATGTGAGCTACAGATGGACCTGTTTACAAAGTTACACATCCAGTTCCATGTAAACTAAACCTTCAGCATAGTTATGGCCATAGGTTTGACACCATAGGTCCAGTGGGCTGAAACCAGATGCCCTCATTGCTAAATAACTAGCCTAACTTCTTCTGCAGGTGTGATCAATCCATCATGATAGAACCAACTGTGGTTCCATCTTCACGTATCGTGATTCAAAATCGTGGACAGTTTTCAAACATGTTGTTCATTTCTATATTTGGCAAGTCAGAAATATGTTGATGCTGAATGCATCAGTAAAATATTCACAGATGACTTGGTTTTGGTTTTTTGCCAAAATATCTGATCTTGCAGCACAAGACTGTTTTCTGGCTCTTTTTAGACTCTCAAAGCTCCTGGTTCAGGTCAGGGAAAGATCCTGGCCTGGTTTAAAACAGAAAAAGTTCACAGTGACTTCAGACACTACCTATTCATTTACATTTAACCAAACCCACCATCTTTCCTGAACCTTAACCAAAGTGCTGATGGAACTGAGGATGCTGTGTCTTCTAGAAAACATGTTTGTTGTTGCAGTTTAGTTGTATAAAAACATCATTTCTAAGAGACAGGATAGTTTATATCAAAGCAGGACTGTTTTAACACATCTCATAGACAGACGTTTTTAGAAACCCCTTGTCACAGGTTAAATCCTGGACTGTAGTGGACATGAGTTGTAAGCAGTCGACCAAAAAGTCATCGTTTCCTTCTCAGATTGTTATTTGCAGAATATTTGTAGTCCTGAAAGGATGGGAATATCCAGGATTTTATGAGAGAAGTGAAAATGACGAAGTGATCTCACTGCAGGGTCTATTTTGCAGCTTTTCTGGTGCTTTTGATCACATCACATGATCTTCACCAGATGACACAGTTTGCCTAATTGTCATGGAATTGTTGCAATTCAGATTCCCATTTTATCAGAGCATTTATAGTGAGTTTTAGCCTAAGGTTTTAACACTCAGGCTCAGAAAAAAGACATTTAACATCTACAATTCACTGCTGATGATGATCATGTGATATGAAGTGATCAAATGGACCTTATGGTGAGATTGTTTTGTTTACTCATGTTCAGGTTTGTAGACAGATTATCTATACTAATCAAAAACACATCCACGTGACTCTGATTTTCCAGAACCCAGGTTTGATTTTGCAGTAATCAAGCCATGAAAAATACGGCATGATGAACTTGTCCTCTGTGGTTCAGAAGAATTAAACAGGCTGTATCTCCTATCTATTTGTATCTGCGATGATCTGTAGTAGCTTTGTGGCTGTGAGAGAGAGAGAGAGAGAGGGAGGAACCCCGGGTTGATGAAGTGCGATGAAGACGTCACAGATAGGAAGACTGGGTATTTTGAGCCTCTTTAAGTGGCTGCTGTTTGGAGAGACATACTGTACTCTGCACTTCAGGAGCCTATAAGACAGGAAATGATAATGGCGGCGGCGGTGGAGGGAGGGAGGGGGTGGGGGTGAGAGAGGGAGAGAGAGAGAGAGAGAGGGGAGGTGAATTAGCAGTGTGATTATTATGGAGTGGCAGGCCAAGCAGTGAAGAAAGAGGGAGGAGGTGGTTTTGGTGGTGGTGGTGAGGGGGGGCAGGCAAATGCATATTATGGGATGTCTGCGTTGTCAGGCGGGAGGAGGGGCAGAGGCGGCAAAGAAAGGGGGGGTTATGGTCTGGCCTAGGCCTGTTTTTGTGTGCTGAGCCACCTCTCACCCCACACACACCCCATCCCTCCTTCCTCCTCCACAAGCTTTGAGTGTGTGTGTGTGTGTGTGTGCACCGACATCACAGCCCAGCATGCACAGACTATGTATGTCAGGGAAATAGTATCTATCTTCAGGTGCAGAGTGACTCATATACAAGTAGCTATCAAGGCCCGAGAGAGGAGGCAGCACAAAGGCGGAGAGGCAGAGTGGCAGCTGGGAATTCATCAAAAAACTTGCAAAATATCTGAGCAGTGCACTGAGCACAATACACTCCCTGTCCCCTGTAATGTAAATTATTGAGGCAGCGGTGGAGCAATGAGCGTGTTTATGTGAGGTGGTTTGCCTTGTTTGCTGCCCCAACTAGATCATTTACAGCGTCTTTAGTGCAGATAAAACTATCAGCTCATCTAGAATGTTATTGTTAAACCCATTCAGTTGTACAGCAGGGAGTACTACGTAACTTGAAATGGAAGCTGATGACTTTGTTGATCAGCATCAACTCAAAACTGCACCAAAAAAAAAGAAAATGAAATCTCTGTCAGTGTCACAACTGGATTTTGGCTTTGGTCCCGGCTGACTGCTGTTCCCACACTGTCTCCACTGGAATCAGTCCGACTGTGACTAGGGAGGAACGAGGGTGCTCTATCTGCGACAGAAAAATATTACAACAGACTGGTGAATTGGAAAATGTATATCTCAGTGCAATTAAGCAACAAATGACTGGAGATTCATTCTGCATGATTTCAGTTTGTAAAGAAATACAACAGAGAAAAGCAGCAAATCCTCACATTTGAGAAGCTGGACTGTTTTTGCATTTTTAAGGCAGCAGTATACTCCATCAAAAGTGTTTGTCAGATGGGAAAATAACTTCGGAAAACCCCCTCCCCCCCCTCACCTTTCCAGTGTCTCAATCAGGAGGGCTGTGTCCGACCATTTCTGTAACTTTCCAAAACCAACAATCAGACATTCACACCAGCTTCATGCAGCGGCTGGCCAGCTGTGTGGAGGATGTGGTCGGACAGCTAGTCTTGTGTTTTTCTAGCATAACCTTAGACATGCTAGCGGTGCGGCTCTATGAATAACAGAGGCAACTGCCCTGGAAAACTAATGACATTCCCGTCAACCTCAGCTGTACTTTGTGTTTAGTGCTAATTAGCGAATGTTAGCATGCTAACACGCTAAACCAAGATGGTAACAAATACATCAGCATGTTATTATTGTTATTGTGAGCAAGTTAGCATGTAAATATTAGCATTTAGCACAAAGCTCTGCCCAGATACAGCCAAACAGAGCTGACAGAGTGGCTGTAGCGTTTGGGTCAGGCCGTGCTGGACAGGAAGTAGTTTGCATGGTGTGTTTTCTGATCAAACTGGAAATTAAAAGTGTTTACACTTGTTTCAAACCACTACACTTGAAGAAGGAAAACCTGAGCATCATGCAGAGGGGCAAGAGGTGATGATAGTTAAATATAAGAATAACCCTGCACATTTTCAGACTGTCTCTCCTGGAAGACATTCACTGTGTCGCTCATGGTTGTTCATGTGAAAAGTGATGGAAACAGCTGACTGAGACTTTTCCCCCTCTGCACAGCTGGCTATGAAGTGGGTGCGAATGGATCCTGAATTTAGTTACAGACAGTGGAGTGTACTGGGCCCTTAAGGCTTAAACAAGTAACCAATTATCAAAATGGTCAATTAGTTTTCTGTCAAACGGCTACCTGTCTTAGTGCTGTGGGTATTATACAAGGTGAGACTGGGAGGATGACTCAGTTAAAGGATGAAAATGTCACGGGGCAGATTTGAACTCCACAACATTACCTGCACATCTGAGCCGTCTGGGACATCCTGATGTACCAGTCTAATTTTTTTCTTCTTCTTCTTTTTGTTTTCTGCCTCTTCTTGTCTGCTGTGTGTTATCTCATGTGGCAGACATGCTGGGGTCTGATCAAATCCATTTGCACTTTGTTATCTGGTGCAGCCTCTGGAGCGTGTACTGTAGGGCAGGATAGGTGGAGCAGCGATGGTGTCTGAGGAAGGGGTGGGGTTGGGGGGGGGGGGGGGGGGGGAGCAGTCAAAAAGTATTATGGTATGCATTTTGACTTACATGGTAATCTGACCCCGCCTGTAACCCTCCTCCCTCCTCCCTCCGCCACCACCACTACCCCTCCGCTTATCTCCATGGTGACCAGCAGCACAGGAGCACTATTATGGTCTGTATCCCCCGTCCCTTCCCTCCCCTCCACCCCCTCCTTTTTCCTTTTTTGCCTCAGAAATGATATTATTATCATTATGTGATATGCAATTCTGTGATTGTGCTGGTGGTGGTGTTGTGTGGGGGGGTTGGGAGGGGCGTTCAGAGCCGTGCACGAGGTTTCTATGACAACTGCCCCCAGTATCCTTCTGATTGGTGATTATGGGATGTTACCCCCCCCCACCCCCCATCCTACACCTCCCCTCCCCAAATGCACACATGAACACTGTGTCCATAGTCAAGGAGAGGAGTGTGGGGGAGGGGGGAAAAGATGCAAACCGAGGGAGGGAGAGAGAAGAAAAAGAGGACAAAATGGAGAGAAAAGAAAGACAGAGAAGTTGTTTTTTTAAAGTCGTTCTTTGTGTCGGACGGTGTGAGAGGGATAAAGCGACTGAGGCTGCTCTCGGCAGCGGCGGGACAAAGGAAAAAGGCCAAAGGAGAGGGAGACGGAGATAGGGTGAAAATGAAGGTGTGCTGAGTCAGAGGCGACTGTAGATCCACTGTAAGAAAAGAGACCAGAGAGAGAGAGAGGGAGAGAAAGAGAGAGCAGAGAGGGACAGCTTGAACTGGGTTAAAAGCCACAGTGTCAGGGCAGTGCAACAATATGCTGGCATGAATAATTTGTCAGCTGATTCTCCTCCTTCTTCCTTCATAGATTAAAATCACTTAAAAATGGTTCTAATTTTCCAGCTTTGTAGGAAGAAAATGACGCAATCGTGTTTGTGCGCATTGAAACATCATGAGTAAGCCTTTATCCCACAGCGTAGTTATCTCACCACAGTACAAGAAACTGGCATTTTTATGCACAATAAGTTATTCTTGTAATGAGTGAATAATGCACACTCACCTTGGGAAATTACCACCAGCTGTCGTGCTTGCAAGTTTCCCTCCAAACCAGTTATTCCTCTTTCTATTCTACAGTGCACAGTATGTGGTCAAATGTATGTGGACACTACTGCGCAGGGTCGTTGTTTCATGGTGTGAGCTTGGTTCTGTTTAGACAATAGGCCCGTCCACTTTTTTGGCAATCCCCCTGAGCACAAACCAAGTCAAGCAACCAGACTTTATCACTCAGCATCAGCATCAGCGACCAGCTTCACTATCATGGCCCGTGTTCACTGAAAACAGCGGTGTGTAGAAAAACACAGCCGTCTCCATTCATTTCAACAAGACAGCTGCTGTGGTCCTGACACGAGGGCTCCATGACGTCCAACAGAAACTCTGAACCTGGCTCAACATCTGCTGCAACACAATGCAACATCATCCAACAGCGTCCTGTGTCTGCCAGTCAAATACGTACATGCACCCACTCTTGGTGAACTGCTCTTACGTGAACAGTGTATTTCTACTCATATCTCTCAATCAATAACTTTCCAGAGCTGTAAAATCCCGTCTCATACTATTAGAGTCTGAGTGTTGTACTTTTGACTGAGTATTTATTATATACTCCTTGAATTTTCCATCATTTTGAGATGGTTAGTTGGTTAGTTAGAACCTATGAGCCTATAGGTGCAGTATAAACACTATATAGGTTTTTACCTATATTTGTCATTTGCAAGCGGACGTTTGCATGAGTCTGCCTTTTGAATACACAGGTTCCAATGTGGAGTTTCTGTCCACACACTTTTGGCCACATACTGAATAATGGCTGGTATGACAGCTGCTGAATTTGTTGTTTTGTTTTTTTTTTACAGATTTGCGGGTGACTCGAGCAGCATCAGCAGAGCAAATTCGCCCTGCAGTGCTGCAACAACAGCGCGTAACTCACTCTGTTGCTTCACAGGCCCCCCTAAAACAGAGCTCCCCATTAGCTGACATGTGCACTGTTTATTTCCCGTGTGGTAGAATGTCATTCAGAAGCCTCTCTGCCGCACTAAGCACAAACAGGTCTGCGTTTTGCCCCAGAGTCTGACTGTACTACAGACAGTCAATGGTGGGAAAAAACTGTCTAGGACCCAGACGATTTTCCCACCATTGACTGCAATGCATTTCCAAGCAGCCTGTGGAGCAAGCCAGTCTGTGTGTGTGTGCATGTGTGTGTGCAGACAGCTTAACTCAGCTGTTGGCTTGGCTCTTGCACTTCTAGGGCTCCCTGTTTTGAGTTTTTGAGGGCTGCAGACTTGAAGGCTTTGACTACAGTTTGACCCCCGTGACCTCCATCGGTGGTCCTCACTGGAGGGTCGAGCACCTGACTTTTTAACCTCACACTGACCTAAACACAAGACTTTTTTTTCTTTCTTTTCTTTTTTTTTTTTACCTTCCTGGCCTCCATGTGCTGATGCAAAACTCACCCTGATGGTGAGTCATGCATTTAACAAAGTTGTATATTTCAGCTGATAATGCATCATATTGGGGTTACATCTGGGTCACCCCACTTTTCGTGACCCCAGGGTACTTTAAAGGTGGTTGTCAGCCTCGCACTGCATCTACATCCTGTGCACAGTCTTTAGCAGCCGGGCTCATATACAGTACAGTGCCTGCGCATACATGCAAACATGCACACTCAAGTTAAGCAGTCATGTGGCACACACAGTTGCCATGTGACGGCTTTTCCTTTTTTCCCCCCCTCCTTTCTCCTATCTCTCTCTTTTTGGAGTTATGCTTATTGTGGGATGTCAGTGACTGCACTCATTACTATTATGGGATGCCACACGGGGGTGGGAGGGGGGGTGCGTCTCCATGGTAACCGTGGTTGCTAAGGGAGGGGGTGGAGGTGTGTGTGTGTGGGGGGGGGGGGGGGGGGGGGGGGGGGGGGGGGG
>BRZM01002672.1:94259-108691 GCA_033238685.1 Lates japonicus | reverse complement strand
AAATCCTGTAGGAGACACATATATCCATTTTTCTACAAGCTACTGATTCTAAAGTTTAAAAGCAGGACCTGTTTCATGTTAGTGTAGAATGAAGTTTTATTATAATAGCGGGCCTGATAAAGTTTTACTTGAGCTGTTTTAATAACATTTGTAACTCTTGAAACATTTCTTAGCACTTGAAGGAGTTGGTACAATATTTTAACCCTTTGTTTAATTTAAAGTTCATTAAAGAAAACCAGTTAATAGCAGTTCGTGGTTTGTGTGTTTTTCCTCAGATGTACGCAACAGTAGACTGAAACTGTCTTACATAAAACCACCCCTGCCTCACATGGAAGCATTCCTGATTGGTGCACAACAGAATGACAGACACGTGGCATGAGCGACCCGCGCTGATTCACTCCCTCCCCCAGCCTCACCCTCACCCCATCCTCACCCCCCTGAAACAGACTTTAGGTTTTTCTTCTGGAGGATCGAATCTTCCCAAGTTTGAGGGCTGTGGACAGAAAAGCTATTTATTTTTTCCTCCTTACCAATTTTCTGTGATATTATTGATATAATGTTATTACCTTGTTTTGGGACCTAAATAAAAATAATAAAAGAACATTGGTTTGGTCAGTTTAGGAGGTGAGACGTCTTCTGAGTTTGTTTGTCTACGCTTCAAGTGGAGTTTTTGTCCAGTAGTGACTCTGTCGTGCAGCGTTTTCATGAGTGGGTTCTGTTGTATCATGTATACAGGACGAGCTGGCCTTTGATACTGTCACGTATTCAATGGTTTTGACTGACTGACGGGTGGTGGTGGTTTTGGGCTAACGGCTAACGAACGTGGATGTAAATTCAGGTTTAAATCAGCTATAATCGATTTTTTTGGTAGAGGCACCAATGAATCAAGCGACAATGTGTAAACGTCTGTGATAGTGATGAAACCTGAAATTATCAATGAATCTGCAACTTTTATTTTTGCTTTCAACCAGCTTTAGTGAGTTTCAAGCTCCTTTTATGCTTTACTGTTCTGGTTAAACTCTCTCTACATGTGGTTTTCAGCCGCCCGGCAAGCTGTTTTCGAGAGACAAAGCAGCTCTGTGTCGCGAATACAAGCGATCGTATCAGTCCACTGGACATCAAGATGACTTTATTCTGGCTGCTCCTATAATAAAGTCTATGTAATGTCTGGTGGTGACTGATGTAGCGATAGATCTGAGAGTTCTGTAAGCGTGGCCGGGGCAGCACTGAATGTCTGGACCCGATACTCTGGATATTATCAATGTTCTATATGCGAGCCTTAAAAATAAAAAGGACAAAAACAAACACACTAATTTACTCTACATACCTTTACAAGTTAAGAAACTGATAGAAACCTCTCACATTCTTTTTCTCCCAACTTTTAAACCAGCCAGTTTAATATCGAGCTTCATCATGAAACATTAACCACGATTTAAACATGGGTTTAGGAATTATTTATTATTTCTGACGTGATTCAAAATCAAAATAAAAAACCTAGTAAATGTGAGAACGAAACACCACATCTCTATTTTAAACATTAATTATTTGATCCAGATACAGGCCATATTCAGAATATCAGTGCACTCTCACCTTCACATCAAATAACTTGATAGTCCTGATCCTGATCCATTAAATAAGTGGGTTTTACACCCAGTTCATATATCACAGCTTTAAAATTTCTATATTCATAATAACTCCTTTTGTATCTGATGCGATGGCAGATACTTTCCACTCCTGCCGCTCGGAGGGTTTCAATGAAAACATAAACCTCCTTTATAGAGGAATCAACATTCATGAGTTCAGAACAAAGAGGCGTGTTTCACATTCAAACCCTGAAAACACAAGTCAAATTCGGTTCTAGGACGATAAATAAAAACAGGGACTGTTTGCATCATTAACATTACAGTATAGAGTTCAAAGGCTGGACAGACAAGCATGAAACAGTTCCTGTTGTATTTCAACAGGATGTCGTCATAAAAGTCACATTTTCTGCTCCAGAGTGAACATGTATAGTTCAATACTGACAGCAAAGAGGCAACACCATGAAATGCTGTACAAGTACAATAAAACCAGACGAAACAGAGAGAAACGAGCAAATCCGGTAACAGGTTTAAAACACTGATCAGTGTCAGTCAAGACAGAACTGGGATCAGTCATTACAGCTGTCATCTAAACAAGCAAGTTGTTGCATTATTATTCATCGAGTAACTTCACTGATTTGTTTGTGGGTGTGGGCGTGTCTGACACTGTCACTTACTGTCTCAAGAGACTTGCAGCATCTTGTAACCTCCACAGTTCAACAGGTGAAACATTTTCTACCTCAGCTGATGCAAGAGAGAGCAGAGGTGAGGTTTTTACTGCTGCACGGCGAAGGCAATATGGAATACAAAATTATCTGATGAATGCTGCTGGTTCAGCTGTTTTGCTTCAACCCAGCTGGCCAAGTTTCTAGGCCTTAAACGACTTTCAAAAACACAAACAACAAAAAAGAAAATTCTTGGCTCTCTGTGAACATGACTAGTATTGAGAGTTGATTTCTCCGACGTGACTTAGATTATGTTTCCAGTTTCATGCCAAACTTATTGTGTTTGATGAACAAACCTGATTAATGGATGTTAGATCTGCAGCATAAGCGAGTTTTACTGACAATAAACTTTTTAATATTCTTGGCCCTAGCAGGAACAACATTTGTTCCACTAAGAACAACAAGTGGCAGAGGTAAAAAGTCATTTAACAACTCTCACAATTTAAACTGTCTCGTGCCAGTAAACTCCACCATCTGGTTCTCCTGGAGTAAAATAAGCTTAAAAAATTACATCCACCTGCTGTTCAACATGAGTGAAAACCTGCGGAGAGACTTTCCTGCTGAGGCAGAGGCTGAGGCACTGGAATTTGGCCTGTGCATGAAGGATATCTGGGAGGCATGGGAGAGAGGAGGATGAAGAGCAGGAGGCTGAGAAAAGAGCTGGATTTGGCTCGGTGAATTGTGGGCAATCTGTGACTTGTGTCCATCCTGAAGACCATCTCCAGTAGAAGAAATACACTGAGGAGGAAAAGACCACGAGCCTCAGGTCACATTTAGAAAATAACTCATACAAGAACAACAACAAGTCTCAAGTCATCAGTGTTCGAGGTCAAGTCTTAATCCTGCGAAGAGTCGGAGTCAGAGCACATGAATTGTTATTGATGTATTGATGTGGCCCTATTACAGAAAATAACGATAAAAACTCTGAGTCCTGGTCTCCAACTTCACAGGTCTGAAAGCAGTCAATGTTGGGGTTGGTCCCAGTCAACTCCAGTCATCTGGCGCAGGTCAGGATGTAAAGCATTATTGTGTAATGTGTGGCTGCAGTATCGTGGTACTTACAGAAGATGACTCGACACATATAAGCCTAACCCAGCCGCAGTGATCATCATCTGGAGAAGAAAACAAACGTCAAAATTAGAACAAGAACTGCACTCTGTGATTTACTGACTAAAGGTCAGGTTTGTACATGCTTATATACTTAGTTTTTTGGTTTTTACTCCCAGACAAGACTGCCTTAGTTTTTCAGTTTCTTTCTGAAATATTTAGGAACTAAATGTTTTCAGCTAGAAAATTGCAAACTTACATATTTATATCTGCACATTTATAATATGCAGGTTGTACAACACAAACACAGTCAGGTGGAGTGTGTGTGTGTGCCTGCGTCCACAGCACACACACACACTCTGGCGCAATCAGAGCTGCAGACAGACGAAATCACATCACCTCTGATGGGGAGGGCGAGAGAGATTAACAAGAACAGGGGTTAGAGAGAGAGAGAGGAACCAGATGTTAGTGGATTGGTTGTTGGTGTGTGAAAATGAATGGAAGTGTGTGCTATTTGTCCTTCCAACTGAAGACACTGATGTGTTTCGTTTGTGGACAAATATTACACAGAATGTTTGTGACTCCACGGCACAAAATTTAGGATACATCAGTGCAGGTTCTGGTCTTTTCCCCTGGGATTTGTTGACGATAAGTAAAATGTAGAGATATCACCAGATTTCTCCTTTTAAAAAACCAACCTGGTGTAATAAAGGTCGTGGTGTTGACAATATTAGAGCCTGGGAATGCATTATGTCGGTGAAGATTCTCACAAGTGTGTGTCTTTGTGTGTCTTTGTGTATACAACAGGTAGGTAGGTTATATCACAGATCACAGCTGACTCTTTAATCCCCGACTGTCACTGTAATCCAGATTGGGATTCTCTCTCTCTCTCTCTCTCTGACTTCCTGGTTGCTGTCAGTCGACCTCTCCTCTCATGTAATCCTCCTCTGGCTTTCTGAACGGCGGCTCCTGATTGGACGTCATGAAGCTGCTCTGTCTGTCCATCAGGGGCGAGGGTTTGATGAACTGATGCGGAGATAAAAATGGATTGGCAGCTGACACTGGATGGATGGATGGATGGATGGATGGATGGATGGATGGATGAGCAGAGGACAGAGTGATGTGGTGAGGAAGGTGAAGGAGGGATAAAGATGGCGGCTGCCGGGAAAATCCAGGACTTAAAACGAGTTTTTAGATACTGTGACTCCGTCTAAAAGCACAACTCATCTTTACATATCTGTTTGTGCACAGTTTAAACAAACAAGACACAGTGAGTTACTTAGTGACTAATTAGAATTATTATATTCAGCTGCCTCAGAACCCAGACCTCTTCACTCATGCACACTTTATTATGTTGTAGATTTAACTGTAAATGGAGAAACAATTAGTCTACACTTAATAACCCATGATGTCAAAGTGAAATTCATGAAAATGATGAAACTGAAGTCTCTCACTTGCACAAGTATTAAAGTGAATCATGTTTACATTGTTTTTTATTAATGTGGGGACTTCCACTGGTTTTTAATTTCAATGAAAACACTCATTCATCGTCCACTTATTTGCTTTTTCTCCCACATTACAGTTGGAGACGGATCTGTTGATACAGAAGCTCAGCAGCTTACCCTAACCCCAGTTAGGATTTCATCCATGGATCTTTCTGGACTTCTGTGTTGGCGTAAAGGTCAGTGTCAGTGTTTATTCTGAAAGCTAGTGAGTCGACCCTAAGTTGGGATTTAAATTTTCATCAAAGTAATATTTCCAAGATCAAGAATGAACTTTCATCTTTGAAATTAGAGACATTTTGTTTTGTTTACTGATCAGGAACTGAGATCCTGTAAAACTTGTGTCTCAGTCTAATTACAAACTGCAAAACTTCTCTGCCATTTCTCTCAGGCTTCATTTCTTTTTAATACTTGAATGTTTTTTTCTGTTGTTCTATTATTATTCTATTATCCTGTTTTCTGTTTTCTCCTTCACTGTGCACTTGGCTGACTTGCACTCATTTTGAGATGAGTCACCTAAACGCTTACGCAGAGTGAAATCACATTGCTACCGGTGGATGAATTTAATTCGTACAAGCGCAGGTTACAGAGAGGTGATGAGGAAACGAGCTACAAAGTGCACTTCCTGTCTGTGTTTGTAAAGAGGTTATTTTCTCCAAAGAGCTGAGTCAGTCTGAACACACTGCTACGACCTCTCTGTTCTCTGATGATACAGGTTTACTGTCACAGCATAAAACTGTAAACCGGTCCCACAGCTGAGGAGGCAGAGGGTTATCTGGTTAATGATTCCTATTCAGGACGAGCCGGATATTTCTGGAAATATTCCTTTAAGATCCTGCTCACACAAGATTGCATCACATTATTTCTGCAGATCCTGTTCTACCACATCCTGAAGGTTTTCTGTTGGACTCAGATCTGGTGACACGGTGCATTGTGATGCTGGAAGGAGCCATTAGAAGACGGTAAACTGTGGCCATAAAGAGATGCACATGGTCAGCAACAACAATTGACTGTGGCATTCAAACCATGATTGACTGGTCTTAAGGGGCCGTGAAAACATTCTCCACACCATTACACCACCACCACCAGGTTCTGATGCTACCGTCTGTGTGTCTCAGTAGAAATCCAGACTCATCAGACCAGGTGACATGTTTCCAGTCTTCATCTGTCAGGAGTGGAAGGAGTGGGTCTTCTGCTGTTGTACCTCATCTTTTCTGACTTGCTCCTCTGCTCACCACAGTAATGAAGAGTGGTTATCTGAGTTACCGTAGCCTTCCTGTCAGCTCCAACCAGTCTGGTGTTTCCATCCACAGACCTGATGTTCACTGGATATTTTCTTTGTCACATTTTTTCCCATTCTCATGTTTGTGACTGAATATTTGTACAGATAAGCAGGTATCTAGGTGTTCCTAATAAAGTGCTAATTGAGTGTTCTGTACAAGGACTTAACTTGAATTTGTTGAAATAAGCAGGGAGGCTGAAACTGATCTGACACTTATTGTTACTGCTCACAGACATCCTGACAGCTCGTGTTTGTAGACAGTGTCACTCTGAGGGATGGATGCTGCTTTTTGTCGTACTACTGAGCGAGACTGATGCACAGTGGGAAACAAATACACAGTGACACACACTGAGACGTGCTCACCTTGCAGTTTTTCCACCAGTATTTGTTCTTGAGTTTGGCAGCGCTGCTCTCGAACTGTGAGGCTCCAGCCTGCAGGGCGTCGGCCCGGTCATCCAGCTCCGACAGCTTCTGGTCTCTCTCCAGGACTTTGTCCACGTTCACACGCATGATGTCCACCACCTGAGGACAAAAACACCTGTCAGCAGCGCTGCTTTCAGAGCTTCCTGTGTAGAGACATGTTTGTTTTGAAGCTGCTATATCGTGTCACATTTACTCCCTTCATTATTCACTTCATCAAATCTTTAACTGATTTTAGTGAACTCCATAAACATGTGATTCTTTGTCTCTGTCCTGTCTCTGACCAGTCAACACAACAGGTACACAAACACCTGAGCAGCATCCTCACCTCGTCCACCTGCGCCTGCGTCTGCTGCAGTCGTCTGTTGCTCGTCAGGTTCGGGGCCGAGGCCGGAGGGCCCCCCTCGCCCTCCCCGGGAGCTCCTGGAGTACCTGCTGCGTCTGGAGTCGACCTGCGGGACAAGAGCATGTGTGTGAAGGAGAGAGGGAGAGAGGTGAAGTGATGGCTTGAAAAATACAGAAGAGGTCAGTGTGTACATAATGAGAAATATTAAAACATGGTGTAGCAGTAGTATAGGTCGAGGAGAATCAAGTTAAAGTTAATTAGAATTAGAGTCTGGTCATACCAGCCTACATGAGGCTGTAGCAACAGAACCCCTGAGTGTACTGAACTGACCAAAGGTGTGTTTTATTGATCATGGATAGAGACAGTTTTATTACTTCTTTCAAAAGTTACAGACTCTAATTTTAAACTCCAGATACCAGGAAAAGTTTCAAAACTTGAATTTTACCTAAAGAATCCTTTCATCATTAAAGTATTTTCACATTTTAGTAATGCTACTTTTACTTTTCTACACTGTCTTTGCTTCTTTTATTTAGACTTTGATACTAATACTTCTCTGCTTTTGGTTCAGGACTTTCTTTATTAATACATTAGTATTAATACATTGTAATATTGCTACTTTTACTTGTAACAGAGTATCTTCACATTGTAGTATTGCTACTTTTAGTTCACTTCTAAACTGTGGTGTTGCTACTTCTACTTAAGTCAGATGTCTGAGTACTTTGTCATTTGTCAGCGACTTTATGAAATAGAAACTGTCCACAGCTACAGAATGAATTAGAAAAGCCAAACTCTAATTCAATAATAGAAACATGACTCATCTCACTTTGGCCTCTGTCCACAGAATCAAAGAAACTGGAACAGCTCAGCAGTTTACAAGAATACAATGAGAAAATACAACCACAGTACAAACACTGTGCAGGTAGAGATTTACTTCACACACACACACACAGGCCGCTACACAGCAGGTGGTTTGATGCATGAATACACTAAAGAGCAGTTGAGTTTTACTGCCTCTGCTGTGTAACAGACAGGCGTGTTGTCCGGAGGTAAAATGGAGAGAGATTAGTGCAGCAGCAGCGGCCACAGAGGCTCCTGACAGAGAGGGCTGGCTCTGACTGATGGAGATAAACAAGCACGCAATAATACCCCCCCCCCACACACACACACACACCAAGAAATAAATCAAATCAGAATTTAGAAAAAATCTCCATAATATATGTCTGTCTCCTGTCTCCTCCTTTGTGTGACATTTGAAATGAACTAATGTCTTTATTTTGCAGACTCACTGCAGCTGGTTCCGACGCTGGGAGCTGAATAAAGTGAGTGATGAAGAAGAAGTCGCTGGTGTGAAGTGTGGGGGCTGATCACTGTATTGATGGATAGTTTTGTAGGTGAATCAGCCGGTGAGTCATGGTTCTATTCCTGCAGTCTAACAGCTGCAACCCAGAAATTTCCAGACTAACTCCCAAGTTTCGTCTAAATAACAGGGATAAAACAAGCGATCGAAAAGAAGGAGATCTGATTTCAAATGTGATATGAGTAGTTTAAATACAGCGGAAACTACAGTGACCTGGATGTTTCTTAAAGATCTCAAACAAGCTGCTGTTTGGAGCCGATTGATTCAACTTTCATTTAAGAGAGTGAATAGATATTTACAGATTTTGTTAATAATTCAAAAATGTAATGAAGTACTCACATCTCAGCGGCAGGAGGATGGAGATAATCTGAGTCCGACAGAGAGCGAGGGTGAGGGAGGTGAGAGAGATATAAAGAGGGAGAGAGAGAGGGAGGGAGGGGGAGAGGCGAGAGGGAGAGAGAGAGAGAGAGAGAGAGAGAGAGAGAGAGAGAGACTCCCGTTGAATATAAATGAAGGAGGATGACTTGAGTCTTCTCTCTGTCTGATCTTGATTCACTTTTTCTTTCAAAAAAAAAAACTACAACTAAAGCAGCTGCGCAGATTAAAACACACACACACGGAGAGAGAGAGAGAGAGAGAGAGACTGTCCCAGTCAGAGGCTATAATACCCCCAACGGAAATCATTATTTTCCGTTTAATATTAACCTCAGATTGTTCCTTTAAATCGCTCTTCAGGGCACCAGACACGCGCACGGGCGCCACGTGCACATGCACCGTAGTCAGTCAATAGGTGAAATTCACCTGCTCAGGTAAGCAGGAAATCCTGTCCGCGCAGCAGAATCTACAGCTCAGCGCCTCTCTGACACTTTACCCCAGTAACAGTATGAATACCATGATGTAAAAATAAAAATACAGAGGTATGACCAGCTCACAGTGTCATCACTGGTGTACAAGGTATTCAGATCCAGAACAAGTAGAAATACTACAGTGTAAAATATCTTACAAGTCCTTTCAAATACACATGAACGTTCAGATGTAGATTTAAAGTTAAGTTTTTGTTCTGAGTGCAGGCGGCGTGGTCTACAGGGAGATGAAAATCAAACGTCCTCTCGGTGGACCGGACACAGGTGTGTTAATTAGCTTCCGGTTCCTGTCGCTCGGTTTGACTTCAGCGCACAGATGTATTATAAGAAATAATAATGTTGTAATAATACATGATATTACATATACACAATACATAATAATAATAATGCACTAAGACATCTATGGCAGTGCTGCATGAAGTCGAACGCACCTAATTTTAGCTGATGTATGTCGTCATTGGACGCGACGTGTTCTCATTGGCCATGCCCTTGTGGGAGGAGCGAAGAGAGGCGGAGAAACGGAAGTCGGAAAACAGATTAAAACAAAGTTTGAACCGTTGTTTCTGTTTGCTAGTGCTGTGAGGAAACGTCGTTACCGAAGAAGCCTGGATGCTAAAACAAACTCTGGAGCTGCTTTTTTGTTGAGCACGAGAGAGACCGGACCCTGAACACACCTGCGGTGCGAAGGTAAGGCAAACGGTTGGCGGCTACCATTACAATAAACGTTATCGGAGAGCGTTAGCATTAGCATTACCATGTAATGATGCCATTTAATTTCATTTTAACTCGCACGGGTAAGAGTGTGTTTGTGTTTCTTCTGTTTCTGTGACTAACGCGTCCCTGACATGAGTTGTGGAGGGTGCTAACTGTTCAGTTTGTTTACAACTCCGTTTACATCTCTTTACAATTACTTTGCAGACATTTACTGCTTCTTTGTAATTTTGTGCTCCATCTTGGTCATTTGAAGTTCATTTGATCCTGATTCAGCATAGACATGGGCAGATTATCATGTCGATGTGATAATTTTGTGTCAAATTGTGCTGTTATTGCATCGTTTTGCGTCTCTAGTTTTATATCTATGGTCAGCTTCTTTTGTTTTTTTTGCATCGTATTGTATCTTTGCAGTTTTGTGTCTATACCAGGTCATCTGACGTTTCTTTGTAGCCATTTTGTGTTTCAGTGTGGTATCTAAGAATCTCATTGTGATCATTTTGCCACTGTTTTTGCCTCTGTCATTTTATGTGTCTTTGTAGCTTTGTACTAGTAATCTGTCCCTAGCCATCCATTGATCCCCCGTTGTATATGTTATTGATTAGAAATTTGTTTGTGGTGACTTGAGACCTTATTGAACTCAGTTTTGTGTTAAATACAAGCTTGAAAACAAGATTTTAACTTTGTGCTCCTCTATGAGTTTTAAGCCTCAGGAGTAGGTCACAATGTATGAACTGAGATTAATACACAAATCGTTCTATGTCATTGCTTTCCGCGATATTTACAAAACAATCTGCTTATCCACCCTCAAAACTCAAAGTGTGACTGTCAAGGTTCCAGTAAGCGAAGCTTGCGTTGTGTTCCTCTACACCTGTCCAGGTTTTGGAGATAAACTGGCCTGCCACTGAGGTTATTTGTTGTACTTGTGTTTTCCAGGTTTACTGGTTCAGCTGCCGCAGCCTGACAGAAACACCAGCTCTTCACCCACAGCAAAATACAGGCGTGTCCTAAAAGATTTACTCAGTCTGAAAAAAATGCTCTTTATGAGCTGAATTATTAATATCAGTAACAGTATTATTGTTTAAATCCCTGATATTTAATGAGCTTAGTATTGAATATGATAATAACTGATCAATTATGTCTATAAATTGTCAGGAAATAGTACTAGTTATAATAAAAAACTCACAAGAGCTGTCAGTTAATTTTCTGCCTGTGGACTGAAGTATAATTAAAAATATAAGTTAAACCGTGAAAGTGAAAGTTTTTATTATGCAGTTCACAGTACTACACAAAATTCCTTCAGTGATTAGTTGACAGACAATTTATATAGAATTTAAGATTTAAGATAATCATTGAAATTATTTTTTCCTAAATATTTGTTGTTATTGATTCTTAAAGATGTGATGCTTTTTCTTTGTGACAGTAAACAGCCCATTTTCTAACTCTCCTCTAATGTTTGTTAAATGTTCTGGTTCATCTGTAATGTCAAATATTTATCTTCATGGCTAAACTACTGATGAGGAATAGGTTGTAGTGTATTTATCGCCTTTTGATTGTTTCTTGATTTCCTCCAGCTGTCACCACTTCTCCCACGACATCGCTCATGATCACAGAGACGTCGTTCATGATCACAGAGACGACATCCATGATCTCAGAGAGACATTGTTCACAATCAACGAGATGTCATCTACAAGTGTAGATACAAAGAAGTTGTTCTTTGAGACCGACACAGAGGCCCAGAACCACAAACCACTTTACATCGAATCACCCAAATACAGACTGACATTAAACTGTTTATGTTCAGTATTGAATATATCGAGAAGTGTGACTTGCTAAAATTGATCATTTTGCATGTTTCTTTCATTTCCTCCAGTAGGCACGCACTTTGTCCACATGGCATTGTCCAAGAATCGTAGAGTATTCCGATTCGTCGAAGAACGTAATCACCAACGCACCGCTGGCGCCAACAGACATTAACCGTCCACACAATCCGTTATCAATCGGTCAATGATTGCGAATTTATCATCACCCATCAAAACATGTTGTTAGATACTAACAACAAAAATATCTAATATTCGCTATAGCGGCAGGTTAAGGGAATGCGGGTCACAAATATTTCATACTATAGTATGTCAGCAAACGCATCACAGGAAATGTCATAGTATAGTGCCACCAAAACATCATAGTGAAAAAGGCCAAAATTGCCAAAGAAATGTCATATAATATAGTAAGGCGTCAAAAATTGACGAAAACAGGTAAGCATGGTAGCTAAAAACACGCAAAATGTCATAGTATAAAGACTTCAAAATGGCTAAAAATGTCATATAGTATAGTATGGCGTCACAAAAATTAAAAAAAAAAAGTATAGTAAGGTGTCAAATCCGGTCAAAAATGTGAAAAATGTCATAGCATATTAGTAAGGTGTCAAACCAACAAAAAATGTCATAGTAGAAGGCAATCAAAACCACCAAAACAATAGTATAGTAAGGCAATCGAAACCACCAAAAAATGTCATAGTATAGTATGGTGGCCAAAACTGTCAAAAATGGGAAAAAAAATATCATAGTATATGATGTCAAAATGGCCAAAATGTCATAGTATAGTAAGGCATCAAAATGGTCAAAAATGTTGTATAGTATAGTATGGCACATCTGGCTTAAAATGTGAAAATGTTAGTATAGTAATGATGTCAAAATGGCCAAAAATGTCATAGTATAGTAAGGCACGCAATGGTCAAAACACAGGTATGGCGTCAAAACTGGTCAAAAATGAAAAAAATGCCCAGAGAGTGACACAAAATGGCCAAAATATATAAAAATACCAAAAACAAGGTAGAGGTAGAGACTTCAAAATGGCTAAAACAAGTTATAGTATAGTGTATGCGCCAAAATGTATCAAAATGTCATAGTATCAAAACCACCGTGTGTCATACAGGCATGTCAAAAAACTCAAAAACATAGTAAGGCTCAAAAATGGCCAAAAATGTCATAGTATATATGGCATCAAAATTAAAAAAAATGTTTAGTATTAGTATACAACCATCAAAATGTGAAAATGTTATAGCATAGTAAGGTGTCAAAAACTGGTCAAAATGTCATAGTATGTGTAAGGTATCAAAACCACCAAAACATGTCATAGTATGCAAGGCATCAAAACCATCAAAACAAGCCATAGTATAGGCATGCCAAATTGGTCAAAAATTTAGTACGTCAGGAAGTATCAAAACCATCAAAAAATGTCATAGTATAGTAAGGCCAAACCGGTCAAAAATGCAGAAAAAATGTCATAGTATAAAAGGAGGCCAAAATGCCAAAATGTCATAGTATAGTATGGGGCAAGCCAAACTGGTCAAAAATGTGAAAACATAGTGTAGTATGACGTCAAAAGCCAAAATGTCATAGAAGCCAAAACACGAAAACGTCATAGTATAGTATGGCAACAAAACTATCAAAAATGTCATAGTATATAAGGCATCAAAATGGTCAAAAATGTCACAGTATGGCATCAAAACTATCAAAAAAATGTCATAGTATATAAGACTTCAAAATACAAAAATGTCATAGTATGCAGGCAGCTAAAAATGGTCAAAATGGTCATATATCAAAACCATCAAAAGGCCAAAAAATAAAAAAAAAAATGTCATAGTATAGTATATGGCCAAAAATGGTCAAAATTATATAGTATAGTGCCAAAATTAAAAAATGTCATAGTATAGTGGTAAGGTTTCAAAATGGCCAAAAATGTCATAGTATAAAAGTGTCAAAATTAAAAAAATGTTATAGTATAGTATGGCTAAACTGGTCAAAATAGAAATGTCAAGGCAAGTGTCAAAATCATCACTAAAATGTCAGTATAGTAAGTTACATCAAAACCACCAAATGTCATAGTATAGCATCAAAATGTCAAAAATGTCATAGTATATATGACAAGGCCAAAACTGGTCAAAAAATGTGGCTGCAGGGCGTGGCGATGTCAAAATGGCCAAAGTTATAGTATAGGTATATGCCAAAACTGGTCAAAAATGTGAAAAAATGTCATAGTGTAGCATATCAAATGGTCAAAAAAAATGCTTCGGCGTATAGTAAGGCATCAAAAATGGTCGTCAAAAATGTCATAGTATAGTACATGGCATCAAAAACTATCAAAATGCTTTATAGTAAGACTTCAAAAATGGCCAAAAATGTCATATATGGTGTCGTGTCAAAAATGTCAGGGTATAGTAAAGGGCGTCAAAAACTTCAAAAATAGACAAAAACCATCAAAAACAACGCGCATAATATGGCATCAAAACCACCAAAATGTCATATATATGGCAACGAAAACCATCAAAAATGTCATCATAATAGCAAGGCCCAAAATGATAGTATGGCACCACTGCATAAGGTGTCAAAAAGCCATAGTATAGTATGGCCAAAATCTGTCAAAAATGTGAAAATGTCATAGTATAGTATGACGCCAAAAATGTTATAGTGGTTAAAAGTGACAAAACTGGTCACGCATCGAAAAAATATAGTAGGTATCAAAATTAACAAAAATGTCATAGCATCAAACCATCAAAAATGTCATAGTATACTAAGTCACAAAATGAATGCTAAAACA
>BRZM01002672.1:38049-60325 GCA_033238685.1 Lates japonicus | reverse complement strand
TGACAAGTGGCCCAAGAGCACCGACAATGGAAAGTGGAAATGGACCTTAGAGGGATAATGGAAAAGATTGAAGTTAGTAAGAGGCTGGCAAATGCAGGGTGTAGCGAAATGTTTGGTGGAGGAATGAGAGGCTTTAAGAAAAATGAAAGAAGGATATATGGTGGTGCAATAGCAAAGGGAGTTTTGATGCAGTAATGCAGTTCTGCAACATAAAAATGACCCATATACTTCAGAAATCCAACTTGATACTGTCAATTAAATTTTCCTTTGGCTCATTCTCTAGCAGTTCTGAAAATATCACATGTACACAAATTATTAATCAAAACTGCAGGGTTTAATGTATCATTTCTATATTATGCTTACAAACCTATGTGTTTTAGCAGGCAGTAAGTATAAACCTGGAAAACCAAACACAATAGTTGGTGCACATGTGGTGTGACAATGAATTTTGCTGCTTTTTGGTGCACATGGAGTCAAATAGATGTCAGAGCTGAACAGCATGATGCAACAGCATGCAGGATGAGGAGTAGTGTGGTGAAAACCAGAGAGAGACAAAGGATGACACTTATAGACTGAGGACATTGTTTCCGCTGTCACTGTGAGATGACAAAAAGAAAAAAACAGCAACACAGTGGAGATCTGTGTCCAGCACACATCATTTCAGTTTAACCTCCACAAACAGGTACACTACCTGTGGAGACTCAATTAGAAAGCCATTAGCCACTGACAGACTGAAGGCTAATTGCTGCCTTGGGGGAATTCAGAAATGGGATTTGATGTACAAGGACAAGAACGAGCCATGAAATCCATCAACCAACAACATAGAAGGACAGTAAGCTGTCTTAAATTTCATTCATTATTACTGTAGTTAACAAGTTTGATTAATTTTCACATGGAGGCAAATCAAGCAAATATGACCTGTACATTTTTTATGTATCGGTAATTGACTGGTGATGAAAATCATCCTAATCATAGTCAAGAGGCATTTACATGACAGCAGTGGAAATGTAGAATCCACACAGTCAATGGAATTCTGTACCATGATCCATGGTCCTGGCCAAACAACTAGGAACTCAAAAAGCATGACTACTTCACAGATGAGAGAATTTAAAAGAGTATTCCACTGACTTAGTATTGCATTTCTATTGCAACCATTAGACTGCTTTCACAAAACCTGGTGCCTACATTAACCACAATGCAACTTGACTACAGTCAGTTTGGTTGGGGAGGGTCGGGAGTGTTATGCTAGTTCAGCTAGCTAGCTGCACTAGCATAACACTCCCTGCAATATTTATATTTTCATGTTTTTCCAAAGTTTTACACTAAAAGCAATCAAACTGGGAGACAGAACTGGACCAATCCATTGTTTCTCTTCTGAAACCAATCCCGCAATATCTATTCTCAGGGCATCTGCTCATACCAAATATGAATCTCCTTTTCCCAAATTCATAATCTGATCACATTTCACTGTATGGAACTCATTGAAATGAGTTGTATGTAATGTAACATGAGACTATAGTGCTGTAAATACCAAAACCGAATAGACAGTCTGCTGTGATTGAATGCGGAACTGAAAATGCACGTCAAACTGGCTCCAGACCTGATTCACCTCAAAAGGTCAGTATCTGTGCTGAAGGTATAGGTATGTGTAATATTCTGCAAAAAATAAATTATTCCAATTTGAAAAAGCCAAAGTCAAATAAAACTAAAACCTCAATTTCAACAAACCAACTTCCTTCTTGCAACTGCAGCTGAGAGAGCTTTCTTTTCCAAGAGCAAGTCAACGACAGCAGCATGCTATAAATCACACCAACAAGCTCTGTGGCTTGTTTTGGAAAGCCAGCTGCAAGTTCAGCCATTGTGGGCCACAATAATTACCACAAAACTGGAGATCTGAGATCCTGAAGATTGAATAGTTCCGTGTCTTATTAAATAGTCCACAAAAGTGAGTTATTAAATTAGGTGTGGGTAAACAAAGATAATCTCCACATTGTAATAAAATAAATATATTATTAATGGCTGTGAGTATTAATTGGAAAAGAAAGTCCATTACAGTATGTTACCGGGGCTGTTGAAACAATTGTTGCTGGATCAGCTGGACATTTAAACAACCTATTTATAATGTTTATTGGCTAATCACAGTGAGTGACTCCCCGAATTGCTGTATCCTTTATTATACATAATATAAAACTGCAGGTGCATGTAAACACTGGATGATGCTGTCATGATCCTTTGTAAATGTAGAACAGATTATACACATTCAGTTTCACTGATTCTTCTCAAGTTGGATTTAGGATTTTTTGAAAAGATTATCAAAGCTCCAAGAGTCCAATGAAATCAGTGTAACTTTAATTAAATGCTGTTGGAGGCTCTGAAGACTTTAGACTTCAAACACATGTTCCCACAACCCTGCATTCTGCAGAGGGCTCCTTTGTACCTGCAAAGACGCCTTCCTTCATGCTGAAGTTGTCAGGCCTCCAGCGCTTAGACAGTGATGCTGTCAGCAAAAGTAACTTCCTAAAACTGGGTCATATTCAATCTTCTGCACCAACAACTGCTGACTAAAAGTACTCATTGTCTGGGCTGGTGATGCAGTGGTCAATCTGTTTCAGCTAAATACTAGATTTATGCTAACACGTATTTAGGTACTATAAAGGATTTCTTTTCGTTGATAGTGTTTGTTAGCACTGGAGTGAAAAAATTCTAAGGATTATGAAACTCAGACTCCTCCCAAAAGCTTATTACCAAGATAAACTCTTTAAACAACAGATGTAATCAGTCTGATCAAACAAGTTTTATAATTTTATCTCAACAGCAGTTCCCACTTTTGCCAACAAAACTGAACATAAACTCTTCCAACCTGAACAACCAAATAGGTTATTTGTTTGCTTCCTCCTTTGCTCCCCATCACACTACATTACAATCGCAAAGGTCGCTAACAATAACACATTCAAGGAGTGGTACAGCTGCTTGTGTG
Source organism: Lates japonicus (assembly GCA_033238685.1). Classification (NCBI taxonomy): domain Eukaryota; kingdom Metazoa; phylum Chordata; class Actinopteri; family Centropomidae; genus Lates; species Lates japonicus. The sequence continues at coordinate 57,348 of BRZM01002672.1, read as the reverse complement.
ACCATCTATGGGCTTACAAAGTTACAGGAGGACATTCTCAAACTAGATTAAAAACACATTCACACCTAAATGTGTGACTCATTTTTTTCATTTTATATGTTCATTGCTGTGCATTAGTGAAATTGGTGGCTCTAATTTGTGTCTTAATTTCAGAAAATTATATAAATTATATAAAATAATTTAAATTTAAAGTCCAACAAATAAAACCAAATAAGCCACAGGTTGCTGTAACACATCTAGATTCATCAGGAACAACAGCAGACGATTACAGATCGCCAAACTTTGAATTGTGAGGTGTCCATCGAGGATTTCTTGTTTCATGTTTTTTCCTTAAAAGATACAATATGGAAAGTTACTCTGACTCTGCTGTTGCTGCCTGCCACCAGTGTACAGGCACACAAACAACACGTGACACCATGGGTGTGTGGGTGGGGCTGTTTGTAGTAAATGCTTTGGTATTTATATGCCTTTGCTTACATAAATTATCATGGTTGTTGACATTTATGTGATATTTGAAATCATATCCATCACCACACACATCAGGGAGGCGCTTGATTGATCCTGTATTTGCCCTGTAGCACGGTCAACGACAGTAGCTCTCATGACAACAAAGTGTCATAAAGAGCTGCCTTCAGAGACACCAGAACAAGGGAGTCCTGGGTAACAGATGGTCTGGCCTCACAGCGCCTCATCACAAAATCACCGAGCCGTCTAGAGACAGCCTCAATCCATAGGAGAACGAAAGCGACAAGTTCTCCAACATGCTTGGAACAACAGCCTGCCAAGTACCTTTTGAAAAAAGAGTCCAAGTAAATTGAGGAGAAATTGGTTATATATATATATATATATATATATATATATATATATATATATATATATATAATACTGAACTTTGTACAGCATTACTTAACATGTTTGAGAACATTCTCGCTTACTCTAAAGTAACTCTAAAACACAGTTTATTTCATTTCTTATGTTCCACTTATTATTTCTTATTCTCCTCCTTTTAGACAGGAATATATATGTGCATGAGAGCATAACACACCGACAAGCAAAGAAGCTTTTTGTATTGACACAGTATAGGTGTGATTCATTAAATATATGTTTACTGTTGAATAATCTTCATTTACTTAAGTAAATGTTCCTGAGATTAAAACAAAAACATTCATTATTTCACATGTACGGTTAATACTTATTGTTGTTTTACCAACATATGTTAAAACTGACATATTGTTAATCATCATCAGCTTTCAGACTGTGCACACCTATTTTTAGTTAATTGGGCGAAGAGATGCATTACCTAATATACCTATCTATTAGTCTTAATTAGTGAGAACACTCACAAGACAGATCACAAGATTAAGTGCTTGCCCTCTCTCCTCATTTTTCTTTCCGCTTCCTCTCATCCACTTCAAGGATGAAAACCACCTTTACTTAGCATCAGAAAGAATCATTTTGATGGTACTGGGAGTATCAATAATGTTCAAAAAATAACAGCATTGTCTAATGGCATGTAACAGAAGAACGCAGCTGATATGTTCTGTTTTTCTAGTTCCCATGAGGGTAATACAATTTGCGAGAGTGATTAAGCACGCTCCAAAGAGCCACTGAGCTACTGATACAAATTCAATATGTTGGCCTTAGACCCTTAGCCATGGATGGCTGCTCACCAAGGTTAATAAATAAGATATTTTTCTGCAGCATATCTATGATCCTCTTTCTAGAGTGTGTAACTCACTCCAAGGCGTATGCTGAGCCTCTGTCCAAATTAATACTATTGTAGCAGGTGTTGGAGTGATTCATTTACTCCTGTAAGAGCGAGGGCACATAATGGCTTTGGCCTACAATTTGTTAATTGGAGAGCAATAGAAGATTCTGAAGATAAAGGAAACCTTTAATTAGTTTTAGCTAGTGAGGGACTTTCAATTCTGAAAGAGTTTTTACTTCAAAGACTCACAGTGAATTTAAAAAGAGCAGTCATCTCATATTAGTGCAGCTACCTTTAATGAAAACCATTGGTTGCTAGGATTTTATTATAATATACTGACACTTATGTGAAATTGTGTCATCATGACTTCTAATTTCATGTTCAGTGCCCATCTTGATCAACTCTCTGAGTATCTCACTTTCTAACCATCTGTCCCTCTATCTATCCATCTCTTTCTCCTGCATTTGTGCTTGTAGATGGGTTGATGTTGGCATGCATTATTCATCTGTGTGTCCTTTCTGTCATTGCAGAGCTGGGCTCTGAGCAGAGGCAAAGCAGAACTACAATCAATCAACCAGGGTCTGACACTCACCATAATGGGATATGGTGATTGGATGTCACAGGATATCCATGCAAATAGAAAAGTGTTAGGCCATTCTGTACACACTGAGACGACCAACTTTTCTGCACCAGCAACAGTTAAAGTTCATTGTTCTGACAAGACCTGGCTGCTCTCCCAGTGATGACATGGATTTGGCCATAATACTTTAAAGGTCCTGAACAATTAAAACATTAAGAGAAGTAATGATGATATCAGAGCAGATCATCTCCAAGTTTGAGCCCAGGTTCACCCAGGGCTTTTCTGTGTGGAGCTTATGCAGTTTTCCCTGGGCCTGGGCGTGGGTTCTCTCCGGTACTCCGGCTTCTCCCACAGTCCAAAGATGCGCTGTTAGGGTTAATTGGTGACTCTAAATTGCCCAAAGGTGTAATGTGAGTGTGAATGGTCCACATGCTATTCTGCGATGGACTGGCGATCCGCACAGGGTGCACCCCGCCTCCCCCGCCCCCAAATGTCAGTTCTAGATAGGCTCCATGGACCCACGCAGTCTAACTTGCATAAAGACCCTGAGGTAAAAACATTGTGAACCTCTCAGTAAATTGAGAAGTCATGGTACTAGTAAGTGTCATTAATTTGCAAGTTTATTTTTAGGTATTGATTTTTATCTTGCAATGTGTGTATCGAGGAATCAAGAACAACTGAAGCCCTGTGGAAAAAAACTAAATCTGTAAATAACTAGTGCTATAAGTCCGACCATCTACAATGAATAAGAAAATTCAAGAGAAAAACAGAATGAAATAAGATCTCTTAAATCATTTAAAGGAGCCACTTCAGTACAAGTGGTTCTTACACATGAGGCTCACAGCACATTTTGTCTGACTTTAAGCATACCCCTGAGCTAGTCATGCTTTGGGAATTATAAAGCCACCATGATCAGCAGGAAGACAAATCACGCTCATCCCAACTGCAATTAAAGGCAGACAGAAGACATTTGTAATTATGAGGTCCCAGTTTTTATTCTGAGGATCACAGTGGTTGATTAAAAATTGCTATTTAAGGAAGCAGGGAAGTTTGCATTTGTTGTGTCATTTGTTGATAACGCGTTGAATATAAGACTCCATTATTTACGGTTTGACCCCAACAGGCTATGATGGGTTTAGTACTTCTACCCAGGTACCATCCACCATTCCATACGACAGAAGGCTAAGTAGAAACGGAAAAGGTAAGCATGTGCAAATCCAGCTGCTAAGGCTGAGATGTAATTATGAATTTCAAACAAAAGAGTTGAATGAATTGGTCCCTAAACTCTCATCTGTTCCCTATTTATCATAAAAGTCAATTTCATGGCTAATAGGTTCATACTGTGGTCATGCTTGAAGGTCTTCTGATAAAACTCACTCAGAGTTGGTGGTTGTCATTGGAGCACAGGTCTTAATAAGGTTCTCTCTCTGTCTCTTTGCTTCTTTCATGACAGTATTACAGGAAGGAATTAACTTTTCTCTCTATACAACTCTATTTCATACTGTTGCAATTTGCTGTGTATGGAGTCGAACCACGACAGAGGAGAATCTTCTGTAGAGGCGGGCATGATTTGGTTCTCAGCTGCCCATTCTACTACAGACAATTTATCTGCTATTTGGGGAGAGAGTTTCTGCAAAGGTCTGAAGCTAGACAAGATGGGTTCAGTTGCATACTAATGACAGCCAACGTTTACCATTAGCCTTTGCTATCCTGCATCCAGCCATGTTCTCATGCTGTCACATTGCGGTGGAGACGGAGCGCTTTATGCGCGATGCGGCGCTTGGGCGGGTCTGCTTTGCTACAGCATGCGGAGCTGAATTTCATGTTTGAAATTGAATTTCATTGTTGTGAAGATAGCTCAGATCCAACTCATGCTGTCTTTTTTTTTTCCCAGAGTGTCACATACCACAGTTCAATTTCTGATTCAGCAGAAACAATGACCTGACAGAGGCTGATGATTGTGAAAGCCTGGCGTTGCTCTGCACTTCACCTGCTTAACCCCACATGCATGCATGATTTTAAAGCCAGGTGCTCTCAAAAAAACAAACAAAATCTAATTTCACTTCCTGCTCTCTTCCCAGCTGCATATTTTAATTTGAAACTGTATCTTCCAACAAAGTGCAGTCAAACTCACAGTATGTTTCCAGCATCTGGCTGGGTTAGCCAAGGCTTCTTTTTCATCTGCTCTCATCTAACTCTCCCATGTAATATTCACCAGAAGGCTCGATTATCCAATGAACCATGAGGGCTAAATAATCCACTCTTGTTCCCAATCTGATTACGCCCTCATTTTCCCTCCGCCAGATTTCCTGCCTCTTTTGTCATTCACACTTTCAACCTTCATGGGCAATTGACTGTTCACAGTTTAACAGCACAACGTTATAACGACGGAGCTAGGACAGGGTCAGGAACAATGAACAGGCTCATGTGTTTGCAGGCGATTTGTCTGAGCAGGATCAGTGCTCCTGTTCAACTATAGTATAACTGGACCGGCTCACCGGTCCGTATTGGATTTTCAACTTAAGTGGAAGATAGATCCCAGAAGAGAGATGGAGCACATTCTTGGCTGCCAGTAGAGAATTAAAATAGTTTAGAATTATTGTAGACTGTCTGAGAATGAATAGAGGTGAGATGACAGAAATTGAATCAATACTTTACACATCTATCTCTCATTTACCACACTGGCAAACTGTAGCGCTTGGACCAGTGTTTGAGGCAAACAAAATCAACCGGAGGTCAAGTGCTTTGTGGCGAAGTTTATGAAACCAAACCTTCTGTTCAGGGTTTTCATTTGGGTGAACAAGAAAGGTGAAGGAATAAAGCCGTAAGAGTTTATGCTCCTTGGCAAAACAGCAATCAGCTCTATAAATAGCTCCCACAGACAGTCCTGCCAATTATTTATGAATAATAATGGAATGACTTGCATGGAGACATGTCACAGTTCAAAACAACATCATCCATCTCTCCTTCCATCTCAAAGCCTCTGCCCAAGGAGGTGGTGGAGTAAGGAAAGGAAATGGCGAGGGGGTGTTGAAGGTAAAAAGAGATGCAAAACAGAAAAATCTGTCATTTTACAATGAGAATGCCTGCCATGTAAACCACTGACATCAAGAATGCATCAAGAATAGAGTTCAAAATAGAAGGAAATCAAATGTCTCATCAAACAAGGTTTTGAGGGTCAAGAAATTCAGAGGTGAAAGTATTTCTGGATCAAAGATACCCTGCTCTGCTCACACTGTAAAAACTCTGAGAATATCACTATCCAACTGCTCCTGACAGGAGGTTTCATCCATGATTACCAATTTTGTCACCCCACATCACTGAGACAGTCACACCTTTCAAATGCAGATGCACCAAATTATGTCCATGACAGCACAAGGTATTCCTTGGCTTAGTTAAACAAAGTTATACAGTGGGGACGCTAATAACTAATATTCTCAGAGAGAAAACAACTGATGGTAACACCTAATGAGGTATAAACAGTGGTTTATTACAGAACCCCTTATCGGCCATAAGTGCTTTCTTTAAAGGATGCTGGCCCTATATAATGACTTGAGCTCACTGAGCGATTTATTTTAAATTGGATACGGCCCATCATCAAACATTACTCGGCATCAGTGTTCAGTTTAGTGTAAATATCAACTGCAGAGGCAGAAAAGCCTGTGCTATCCTTCTAGTGCTGCCTCATTTGCATTTATACAGTCGCACACCAGTCATTATTATGACAGCCAGATATGGTGAAGTTGGTTGTAGACCGTTGCAAAAGTTTCAGTATAGATGTATAAATAAGAAATCACCTCTAACTAACCTTGTTCCGCAGTATGTATGTCATGTACACTGTGCTCTGAGTGGATGGTACAGCTCCTGTAATCAGTATTCAGAAAACATGCAGCTCAAGTGAAAGAACATATTGCATACCTCTGGCAGATTCAATGTATTCGAGCTGCACACAGGGATAGAGGACTTACAAATGGCACATACTGACATAATCCCATGCGACACAGACTCCATCTCCACTCTGCAAGGCTAGTTGGTGTTCTTCTCATACAGTATGGTTTGGAGCATCAATAATACCACTGAATGATGTGCAACAGTCAAAATCAACCAAGGTTTTAACTTTGAGATACTCCTGTCAACTGTTGAGCCAATCAGGGACCCATGAGAGCAGAGCTCAGAGACTGTGAATCTCTACAAGTCCCACCTTAATCCTAGTTGCGGAAACCAATGGTTGGATGAATTATCTCCATAATTTGCATAATTGCTCCAATTCTGCAAATGCTGGATGAATGCAGGGATCATCTCCCTGCATTTTTCTCCTCCTCATTTTTACTCACCTCTTCATCCTTCCATCAGTCCTGCATGTGGAATACGCCTAAATCAGGGCAATGCCCCCCTGAGTTCTCTTTGACTTTTCTGGGTCATGATGATAAGAGCCAACACTGAGCCTGTGGTTCTTATCTAGAGTTGAAAACATCTTGCATGACATTTTGGCTTCCATTGACTGTCACTTCTGAAAAAAAGGTGAACATGTACAGGTATTAAAGGTCTCAGCATGTTCTCTATCAAAAGAAATTCTAAAGTAAAAAAGAATGTCATCTTACATCCAAAACATTCACATATAACAATGATGCACCTGGCTCCAGGTGGAATATGACTTCATAAGCAGACACAACTATTCAGCAGTGATAAAACTAACTTCATAATGATTCCAAAGAGTGGGGCTATTTGTTCTGCAGCCAGGTTTATTATCTTTTGACAAGATCATTCACAAAATGGTCTTTCACTGATTAACAACAAGACATATTGTACTTGGAATAACTGGATGAACACGAGCTCAGACATATTCATTTTTGAAGAAACCTCCTCGCAATTTATGGGTGGGAATCTATGGCAGTGTCCCATTTCAATTAAAATTCTAATTCTTGGTGTCACAATTCAATTCAGAATCGATTCCTGATTCAAAAAACATAAAAAGGAGACAATTTTCAGGCTCTTACTCTAGTGCCCATTGTGCTAATCCACTTGAGTTTTACTCCAGGTGTCTGGGATTATGCAGTTTCTTAATTTTAATCTGCAGTCATTTGGAAGCATGTTGCAGTCTTCTGCCTGTATGACATTGCCTGACATTAAAGTGGTATTTACTGAACACAGTTACTGGCAACATTGCTTTCATAAAACAGAGGTTGGTCTACGTGTTCTGGAGCAAAGGCGGAGATAAAAAGCAGAGTGATCTCCTTTTGTTGTTAGTAATATTATGTCTCCAGCTGTGAAGGACAAAAAAGATTACAGACTCATTTTTTTTCTCTGCCTGATCGGAACTGGCTGAAGTTTTATAAAGTGCTGCAGTGTGTGTTTGTTGTTGGACTGTTTGTAATCTGTATTTAGAAAGCAGGCAGCTCATGCAATAGAACATATTGCATGCCTCTGTTTTATATTCTAGTAATTGTGCTGCACACAGGGATAAAAGATTTACAAATGACACATACTGGCATAATCCTATGTGACACATCTTTACTTTGCAAAGCTAGATGTGGTTCTTAATGTACTGTATGGCTCAAAGAATTGGTAACACCACTGAATAATGTGCAACAGTCAAAATCAACTTTGAGATACTTGTGTCAACTGTTGAGCCAATCAGGCCAATAAAGGATGCACGAGGGAGTTTGCTAGTGCTGAAGTTCGGTGCTCCACTTTGCTGATGTTAGTCTCTGGGCAATGGGGTACTTAGTATTCACAAAATACTTCCCCTTCATCTTGAAAAGCTAATTACAGAGTTATGAAATCAAAGATGTGCCTGCAATAAACACGACTTTATAAACAAAGTACAAAAATTGATTTTTTGGAATTTGTGAATCAATTCTGGATCTTGGAAGATATGAACTGTGATTGTTATATGAATCAATTTGTTCCCACACCCCTACTTTATATTGTGTAATTTTGGAAATATTACAGAGTCCAGACATTGCGCCAGAATGAACTGCATCCATACAACGTGACCATCCATGCTGCCACAAAGTGGTTTAGATCGGCTGTGTTTGATACAGGAATAGATGACAGCACCTCCTCTTTGCTGCCTACACATAGTGTTTTCTTGTAAATGGAAAATGTGCACCACCTGCTACAGCAGAGCAAGCCAGCAGCCTCTAAGCCAGGCCCAGACACACATCTCCTGGTCCTATGAGTGTGTGGGCGGACAAACTCCTTTCCACTTGCTAACAGCCGGAATGTCTCTTTACATGTGTGTGAACTTGTGCCTCCTTCTTCAGGCAGCTTCCTTCCTATGTGCTGTATGTCCCAGACATCTTTTGACAGACAGGGGGACATACAAGCATCACTTCTGGCCTCCTACCATGAACCACAAATCCAACCTGATGCAATGCAAGTTCACAGGTGGAGAGATAGACAGACAGAGAGGGAATAAAGAAAAACAGGGCAGGGAAAAGGTGCAACAAGGAGACTGTGTCAGCACCACTACACACTATCCTTAAACAAATTGAGAAAACATCATTATGCAACTGCCATTGTGGGATTTGGTTGCATAAAAAGTCAAAGACAGAGGAGGCAAAAGTACTGTTGTTATGTGCTATCAGACCAGATCTGAGTTGAGAGTGGGAGCGAGTTTTCCACCCTCTTAAAAATGACACCTTGTTGTAATGCAAACAGATGGCCTGATATCATCCATCCTGACTGTTTTTTTTTTCTTTTCTTCCAAACGCACAACCCTACACTGGACTGACAGGGCCCTGTTGTTTGCCATCTGCTTGCCACGATTGGCACCAGAGCATGTATTTCCTGTTTGAGATCTCTCCTGTTGGGTACACCATTGATTACTCACCCTGATGATCCTGTCATAAAGACAGCTTATCACTCCATCACTTTAATCACTTCAACATCTTATTCACATCTCCGTCAGTTATATATTCTTACCTCTTAGAGTAAATCAGTCGTGACATTTCAGATAGCAAAGAAAAACAACATTGCTACTCAATCGCTACATTTGGGAGTTCCCTCAAAATGGTTTTATTTCATGCAGAAGTGATTCTCGGTCTCTGGGTAATGCAAAAAGAGAGCTTGAATCAAGACTGAGCAGTTGTTAGATGTTTGTTTTGCTAATGCTTCCCTGTGAATTTCTTACAGAGCCCAGCAGAAATCCAATCTCTACCGATCATCCAGCCAGCAAAAGAAATTACAGTCAATTTGTCAAGTGGAACCAAAATCTAATCTGTTTGTTTAATGATACGACGCTTCTTTCTACAGGGCCCACTAAGCAGCCTGTTTATAAGTCCCTGTGCCTTCATGGCTTATCAGATCCAACATTTAAATACCCCTAAGAACGAATCTATCAGTTTCAGAGCTGTCATTAACATTATCTCAGTATATCAGTTATAGCTTAAATGTATATTATTCATATATTACGACCAGAATTTATTTATTAAAGGTGTCCCATATGATTTCACATTAGGAGCATGCAACATCATCACACCCTGTGAGACAATCTGCTCTCGTCAACCATCATTGATCTTTCTATACCAGTTACATCTTGTGTTTATTATCCTATCCTAATATTTTTGGTTGTATTTGGCTTTTGTGGGCGACGTTGCAAATCAATGAACAGGATTGCTTTCTGCAATATTGGATTTACTTGTTTTTTTTGCTTCAACATGATGTAGTATTCAATTTAATTCATTTTTGGATTAGCCAAAAAAGACATTCCCAAAAGTCTCCTGTAAAATTTGCTATATCATGATGTTTCATCAATAGCATTTAAAAAAAAAAACATGATGCTATTGAGGATTTTTTTCCATATCATCCACATGACCTGTTTCAAAAACATCAAGCTTTAACAACTGAGAACTAACATGCTATTTGTTTCAATGACACCAAACAAAACCCACATAGCCATAAGCCTAAACTATGTTGAAGAATTAACATTGTCCCACTCACAGTTGGTCCCTTTGCTGCTACACTTGAGTGAATGCTAACACTACTGTAAGGTAGCTGAATTTTATAAGAGGCAAAGAGCTTTATCTTCATCCATGATGTTTCCATCTCTGGTGTCAAATTCAAAATACATCTCAGATGGTTTGGCACCATGATCATCCACTCAGCTCAGTTTGCTAGTGTCCTCCATTAAGCATTTGCAAAGAGAACAATAATAGCCTAATTACAGATGGAGCAGCAGATAATGCTATGAATTAGAATGACAGGCCAAGGACAACACATTGCATGTTGTGATTCTACACTGCAAGATTATGTTTTTTCCATGTTCAAACAGTGGCTTGAATTTCTAATGAAAAGAGACAGCTGTTTGACCCACCACAGCTTTACCCCCCCCCCCCCCCCCGAATTCAATTTCCAAGTCACCCTGCCTGGATTTCTGCCTGAATAAAGTACGATCAATTCACATTCTGCAGAGATGAGTAAGAGCCTAGGAGCATCAGCATCCTCCACGCTGATAGAGAGACTAATTCACAGCAGAGGCAAACATCTCTTAATGGAAAATGATCACTAAATAACAAGACACCTCAGAGAGATCTGAATGATATTCTTGGTTCTTCCTACTTTTGAGTGAACTCTTGAATGATTTCTGGTGACACCAGCGGACGTAAGCATGCACCACAGGATGTACATGTTACAGCACAGTGTGTGAGTCAGCCACTATGTCATCAGCAAGGACACATTGATTATATAGAAATAGTTTGGCAATCTACTTTAGTATGAGTCATCGTGATGCACGGAAAATCATAAATAGCATCAACACTCTAATAGCAACTTCCGATGTACATGCATCCAAACGCAGACACACATGATTTCAGTCGCGCTGATCCCAGCGGTGTAACAGTATGTGCCTTGACAGTGAGAAGTGCTGATGGTAGTGACTGGCCCTATGTTACCTTGACCCTGTGCCAGACAATCAAGGGCAACAGCCTGTTACACCCACAGACAGGGCCAACACCCTACTGCTACCACCCACACAGTCTGTCGCACTCCTGAGCAACAGTCATCCCACTAACGCATAGGCGACTGGACTGAACTGCACCTGGTGTCTCTAATGCTTTTAAAAGGCCAAATAATCTCCAGCAATTTAAGGATAGTATACTACCTCTGAAAATGGCCAGATAAATTATCTTTAGTTCTCCACTTGTCAAAAGTTGAATTAAATAACAAATAGATATAATAAAGATATCTATTAACTGCCTCATATCCACACTGCAGTATACAGAAAAACGAGAGGACGCATTTAATTCTTAATCACATGTAAATTATATCTATTTCCCTTCATTCAAACAGTGGAGGATAAACAGGAAGAGATACCGTCACATTTGGTGGCATCCAGCTCCCACCATCTCGCCACATATGTAAGTCTTGTTCTGGATTGGAACATGGATATTGACCAGGGTGAGAGGAGGAGCTTAGGTGCTGCAGAGATCCCCAGCTGGCGCGACAGACACCAGAGACAAAGGTGCTGAGCTTTGTGCCACAGTAGCTGGAGGCAGGCCTTAATGAAGAGGTAGCAGCTGAGGAAGATAGGCTCATCCTGGCTGTCAGAGCCAAGACAGTGGCCCATTAGTGGCGGACCGCCGACAGGAGAGGTCTGGCTGACAAGGTGTGACTGGGGACAGGCACAAGACGACGACAGCTAGCACTGGCTAATTATCGTTAGGTGCTAGCAAGGAAAGTGAGAAGGCAGAGAACCAGGCAAAGGCACGAGACAGGGGATGGAAAAAATGGGCAATTTGAGGGAGGGAACAACAGCAAAAAGGCTTGTGACATGCCATCTATGTCTACAAGTTGTAATATTGTAACCCTTCCCTGCAGGCATTACATTTCATTTAAAATAGGACAGTTGTCAAGAGCCAAATAAATCACTGTACAGGGAGGCTGCTCTCGTGTGAAAATAAGGTAGCAGGAATCCCCGAGTTGGCTTTTATCATTTTGGTGGAAGAGTTGAGCTTCCTTAAAAAGTGTAGATCACTCAAAAGGATAAATTGTGACTATATATTGATGCAAATTTACAATATTCGCTCACTTTTATGCGTTTGTTTGTGTGTGGGTATGTGAATAGATGTGTACGTGTACGAGGAAGAGTAACTCTGCTTATTAGTGGGCCTCCTGTTGGTGTTCACAGGCCCATCTATTTGAGGTTAATCCCTCCATCCCCCTAAAGACTACAGCTCAAAGGAGATACAAAGGAGAAAAAACAAGCATTGTTTGGCGCCTGCAACCACAGGGCCACAGTGTTCCAACCACAAAGCCTTCAATACATTAGTGTGAGGACTGACCGGCACATGTACTGTACATAAAAATAATACATGTTGTTAGCATCTTCTCCCTCCACTGCAAAATGCACACAAGCAGCTTTACAAGAACTTCTACATGGCAATACAAAAATGATAAAATAGAAACTATACCAGGATTAAAGATTACAGTCTCTTCCTGCTAGACAGAGCAGAGCTAAAGTTAACTCCATCTACATCTTTCTAATGGTGTAGTAACCAAGCACGGGCAAATTACTTGAAAGAAATGCCAACTACAACTCTATAATGGCATACTGCTCTGTGACAATAGCACAAAATGGCAGCAAATGTCATTGTGCTTCATTAAGAAGTCCTTTGTCTGTGTCGCTGTGGCCTTCAGAGCTTAATGGTCTTTGTAGTCTTTGGCAGGTCATTTCTTTCAAGATGGGAATTCCCTCCCTGTTGGGTCCCTGGTGGCTACCGAACACAGGGATAAGGCATTGTATTAGCAGACAGTCAGTCAGGAAAGCCGCGAGGACCAACAGGATTGGCCAAAGGCAGCAAGGCAGTCTCAGCTCTTAATAACACAAACACGCTAAACCCACACACACGCACACAGATATACAGCCTCAGGGGTGTATATGTCCTTTGCTCAAAGCATGCATGAAAAATTTTTCTTGACATGCATTTAAGATATAGCCAATTCAAAATCCACTGACCCAGTTATCCTAAAGTTTGTCAATGAAAACAAATTTGTTACTGATGTCCTTAAACTAATATTTGAAGGAGAGTGGCTTCTGAAAAGAACGGCACATTTCCAGTATCATGAACTCCCAGGGGTACCAGCATGACCAGATGAAATAAGATGACAAAACACTGAGTGCTCTGATGGCTGAGTGCCTGTAGGGAGGAGCGTGAATGTGTGCCTCTGTGTGTTTATCTGCAGAGTGTGTGTGGTTGTCCTCTACGTTCGCCCCACTTGAAATTTATTTACTGCACTGCTGGCCTGTGGGTGAGTGTGGGGTCCCCCGTGCACTCCCTTGCGTTCCCACGCCTTAGCCGACGCTCTTTGACATGGCTAACGTAAACAGATGTTGAGCCGTGACAGGAAGTGGCCGACTTCTGAGGGGCTGATGGAAAAGAAGCTGTTCATCTCCGTGACAGGAGGTCGCAGTACAGCAGGAAACGGCAAAGAATCTGTCCCAGCTGAGTGTGTGTGTAGGAGGTGTTGGTGACTGAAGAAACTGCGTGGACAATCTCTAACCCCATGGTCAGGGTTAAACAGCTGACTTCACCTAGTTCAGCTTTATGGCTCTAACCTTACTGACCTGCAGTACCACCGGGGCTGTAAATCTCTGGGACAGTAAAGAGCTCATATCTAACCAAAGCAGAGAGAAGGCCGAGTGATTGAGTACAAGAGAGCGAGACGCTCAGCTAGAGAGAGAAATATTACACATCTTCTGGCACCTAATATAATTCTAGAAAAACAAAATAAAAACCCCTTAATAGACAGCAACCAAGAATATTACAATTACAAATTACGAGATGCATGTAAAGTGAACTTTATGGGAGCTTTCCATTCAGCACCTCAACACATGCCAAATAAAAACAGCAATTTAATAACTATTATTTTTAAAGACACTGGATGGAAGAAAAACACAGCTGCACTGGCTTCTATGGGTTGAAAGGTATAAGTCTGTTGCAGCTCTGACCACACCCAACATCACAGCTGGGTGCGGTCAGATGGTGCTGCCACCCCTTGTGATCACATCCAGCTGTGGTAATGCAGATGTAGCTTGGTACTCTATGCCTCGCTACATCACTAGTGCACAAGGACAAGCCAGATTATTAGACCAGATAAAGTTACTCTTTAAATAAATAATGCAACATTATTTTCAATTTGAATTTTCATAAAATAAAGGCCTCCAAACAAACTGCTGAAGACCAAAGACACACACAGACCACAACCCCAGCCTTATGTGTGGCCACATATATTCATTTTCCGTCTGGTTATATCTTTTAACTTCCAGTTACTAACCTACTGACTACAGTAAAAACAAGTAAAAAGTTTCAGCCTTAATCAGTTCACACTGACCTATTATACATTCTCATTTCTCCTTTTTCTAATATAATTAGAAGAAGACAAATACCAACAGATTGACCTGTCACCATGACTATATAACAGTGAGGCGATGGCCTCTGGGAGTTGTGTGGGCTGAGAACTGATCTAAATAGTGCTGCTTTTGTAAAATAACAACTGTTTTATTAGACAACTGTAGAGATAAAATCTATTTTTCCTAGCTCTGATCCTCCTCTAAAGAGGTGGGATTTAAAACTGCTCAGATATTTGTCAAAATTCAGGTGCAAGGTGATCAGGCAACAGATGTAAGATCCTGACATAAGACACATCCCTACTACCAGTGTAGAAGCAGAGTTAAAAAACAAAATAGTAGAGTCAAGAACACTTCTAGGCTTGCATAAAGGTCAGCGAAACAGTTTATACCCATTTCACACTACAATATTTTGCCTTTTTAAGAGACATGAGTCATATCTTGCATGATGCACAGAGAGGCGATTAATAGGAGGTACTTACTAACTTTAAACAAATCTTCAATTTTTGCTTCGGTATTTACAATTGTGGTGAAGCACACCCACCATAATATCAACGTGCAAGATGCAATATGTAGTTATCAGAAGTTAGGTGAGAAAGTTTAAAAATCAGAGGCCTATATGGTCTTTTGTTGGGAGGCCGCAAAAATTGCCTGTGTGTCAGTTGTCTTCCACAGCCAACACTACACACAGAATAAAACAAGCTTCAGTTGTCTTCTCACAGTGTATTTTATTTAACTACATGTTGTCAGGTCAGGACATTGCTCGAGCCGAGATGCTGTGTAATCTAATACCTGCATTAGGCAGTTTGACAGGTTAGCTGCATTGGGTAACAATAACAACAGGGCTGATCATCAAATTGGAGCAGTGACATTAAGAAGGAGACTAAAATTATGTCCTGTTAATTAGAGATGATTATCATGTCAAGAATTTTGAAACTTTTATCTGTTGCCCACAGGTAGACAACTCTAGGGGTAGATTGTCATTATCAAGATGTTGAAATAGTTATTTCAGGATCATAGCAAAAACAAATAACTGTCAATGTAACTGTCTTGTTTTTTCAGGAGAAATAATTATCTAGTATACTAAAGATCTTAAAAAAGAATTATCAGAGGAAATGAAAATATAAAACTAAAATTACCTGCGCCTCTCGGTCTAAATAAGTAAGCAAATACTTATTTTAAGTAAGTACATAATTACATGATTTTTTCCATACAGTATGTATCTTAACAAATCTTTACATTTGTTCTTATACTTTCCTATTTTATAATTATTTACCAGTAGACATAATTTAAAAAAACTGAAAATAATTACTGCACAATAATTGGAGACTGTAAACTATTGTGTAAAATTAACTTTAAAAAATAT
This sequence comes from Lates japonicus, assembly GCA_033238685.1. NCBI lineage: Eukaryota > Metazoa > Chordata > Actinopteri > Centropomidae > Lates > Lates japonicus. The sequence continues at coordinate 41,345 of BRZM01002672.1, read as the reverse complement.
TTTTTTAATTATTTATTTTTTTTACTACATTGAATATCATACAAATGAAGCCACTTCAGCACTAATGGAGCTGTGCAGGGATGGAAGAGGATACATTAACATTTCACTACGACTAAGGGTGAAATTTTATCTTCAACTCACTGCTCATCAATCTCAAGTAGTGTTTAATGTAGGAGGTGAGGATGGGTTTCTTTTCTTCCCTCTCTCTTCTTTTTTTGATCAGGCACTTTCATCTCTCACCAAGTGAACATGGATCAAGGGATGCTGGGACTCAGGGCCAAGCAGACTGCCCCTGTGAGTCAAAGCCACAGGCAGCCAGAGGACCTTGGAATGTGGTCCTCCTTTTCTTTCAGTTTCGCTCAACCTCCTTCTCATCCAACATCCTTTAGCATGTGCTCTGTGGATGAATTTAGGAAGTGGATGAAAAGGCCTAAATAATGGAGAAAATATATTTCCTGAAAAGAAAAAAAGACAAACAAACAAACTGAGGATGACCAAAAACAAGAGCAGCTCAGTGGGCATCATTTGTCTTTCTTCACTTCAGTATGACTTCCCCAGGTCCATGCGAGGTTGGATCAGCGAAGCTCCTCTGGGTTTTGCGAAAAGGGCAATTTAAACAGATCAGGCGACAGCAGACCATTTACAGCATTTGAAACCAGCCACTCCATTAACGGCTGGGCTGAAAACTCTGTTCTGGAGCAATCTGGAGCAAATCACAGTAGCACCAAATGCAAGTGCAGGATGCCTGCTGGGGAGGAATAAGGGGAGTCTGTATGCTGGGTCACTCTAGGTCTGCTGGTTACATGATTGCCTGCTGATGTATAGCATGCAAAGTGTGGATTTAAAATCGAGACAGCCTGTGGCACCCCTCCATCATCTTCATCTGATGAGCTCAGTTAGAAGGTCCTCTTCTGAACCGCCACACACACACTACGCCAAGGGAGGGTGGTGCCTTTAATTTACAAAGACACTAGCACAAACCCGAAAAGCCTGGGCGAATATCTTGACTACACATGCACACCATCATGGATGTCTAGAGACACTCAAGGTGAAAGGAGAAACTGGTAAATACTCAGACAGAGGTCTAGGAATGAGAAAAAGCCTATGAAATGTAATAATAATGAAATAATAACGTCATTCTTCTGAACTCTAGGTTTTGGGAATGCAGTGTTTCACGGTAGCATATTTACTAAACTTTAAGTGGGAGTTCCTGAAGAGCCAGAGGGCTATCAGAACAGTGGTTCCAGTCTTTTCTTTGTCTTGTCTTCAGGATGCTTCTTACAGAACCTTTAATTTTTCCTGTAAGGATGGAAAAGCTATTTTGTACTGATTTGCTGTGCTCAATTATATCAACAGCCAGAGGCTGGATGGATCCTAGGAAGTACGTGCATGGGGGTGGATACATCATGGTATGTAACATGCAATCCCAAACACACACAAACTGACCTTACTGATATGTACAAAAGACCTGCACATACTACAACAACTGCATGGCTTACTTCCCCCCCATCATCTGTCAAACTTCTTATCTTTCCTCCACACACACAGTTCCTCAACTTTGCATGCCAGAGCTCCATATCGTAGTAGAGATCCACTGGAATTACTGATTGATGACAGGCTTAAAAGCGTGCAAGTGGCCTCCCTCTTAATCCTCCAATGAGGGGGTGGTCACAGTGCACACATCGGTGGAAAATCGTATCTCATTATGATCAAGTGTCAATGCCCTTGATAGTACAAGATTGTAATTGAGGTTTTCCTCTTGACCTCCAGTTTGTTTTCCTGTTAAAGGATTGCCATTGGCACAGTGCTGGGAAGAGATTCCATCAACAAACTCCAGTCACAATGTGACTGAAAGCTCATCATGCCACCTCCAACATGCAAGACCCAAAGGCAGGAATTGCCTGTGCACCGGCAATGTTAAACTGGCAGCAATCAAATTATACAAAAAAAAAGTATATAAAAATGTCATCACAATTCCTCAGGCCCAAAATGTCATCATCACCTTGGCTTGTTTTCTCTAAAACAACACTCCAAAGGCAAAACTATTTCAGTTTACACAACAATATAAAATTTTAAAAAGGCAACCAAATTGTCTCATTTGACGGAAACTTCTAAAGTTTGGCATTTTCGCGCAAATTACTTAGGCAAGTCGATTATCGATAAACTTTGACTCATTTTCTGTCAATAAGCACTACTCGATTAATTGACAAATTGTTTCCTCATTACCAGTTACAGCTTTAGATCCCTTCAAGTCCTCTATTCACTGTTCCAAAGTACGTAAGTCAACTTTAAATACCTAGGTAGACTAAAATAAGTGGAAACATCACCTGGCAAATGCAATTATTAAACTGTCACCATCAGAATAACAGCGCCTGATGTATTTTCTGTGGACTGTCGGTAGTTTATCAGCTAAAAGCCATGCCAGAGCCAGATGCCCCCTCTTCTTTGCTGGAGGCTGTCAGGTGCCAGGGATGCCCTCTGGTAATAATTGCGACAGATGAGCCTGACAAAGGGAATGGAGGGTGTTCAACCTCTTACTGATCTCAAGAACAGCTTAATTGAAACTATCAGTAGAGCCACTATCCTCTATCTCTTCTTTCTGTTTCATTCTTTCCTGCATAATCCATTTCTCCACTCACAGCTGCAGGGTTATCTCCTCTCTGTCAGTCTCCTTTGCCTCTCAGCACTCCCACTTGCACACGCATATTGAGACCCTGCTGTAATAAAATCCAATCTGAAAATGTTAGCTTCTCTCTGCTGGCTCTCCATCCCTCATCCATTTCCCCCTACAGGCGCTGGGCACATTACTTGAGTCATTACATCGTGACAGGCTAATTATTACATCGTCCCAGCATTTTCACTGTTTTCTTCAACAGTCTGCCTATTCAACCCTACAGCAAGGTTGTGTGTTGGGCTGGTGGCATCTGAAGTCCCTGTGAAAAAAGCGTGATAGAGGCTTTTTCAAATCACTTCTGACCCAGGATGTCACCGTCACTGGCGGGAAGGGAGGATAGGCAGAACAAAGAAATACCCTCCCTGCTGGAGAGGAAAGGTTTAAGCCCTGTACAGAAGACCAATCAGGACTGAGGAGCACTGCCAAACCTCCATAGTAAGAGAGAGAGAGAGGGAGGAGGAGGGAGAGAGGAGAGCAGAGCCAGGAGATAGAGATGCAGAATTGATGGTTTGCCTCCGATCCAGACAGTTAAGGGCTGGGAGGAGCGCAACAGAGTTGGTGAGATGAGGAGTATTCACACCAGTCCACATGTGGATGGATGAGAGCAATACGTAACTTCCAT